>JAOEHY010006734.1:0-47213 GCA_025447955.1 Psilopsiagon aurifrons | reverse complement strand
TTACTGTAAGGGTGGTGAGGCACTGGAATGGGTTGCCCAGGGAAGTTGTGAATGCGCCATCGCTGGCGGTGTTCAAGACCAGATTGGACAGAGCCTTAAGGGGCATGGCTTTTGTGAGCTGTCTTTGCCGATGGCAGGGGGGTTGGAACTAGATGGTATTAAGGTCCTTTCCAATCCTAACTATTCTATGATTCTATGATTCTATGACTACTTTCCTTGTTTGACTCCAAAATCTGAAGTGTGCATTGTGTAAAAGAAAAGTTAGAATTTTATTATGCCATTTTATATAAAGATTATAAATTATAAAGGTAATTTATTGTCTCCCTCCACTACTGTCCATATTGGACTGGTTTTTAATTTTCCTCCCCCAGAAGCCATTTTCTCCAAAAAGAGACCAACACTGCCTGGAACCACATAAGCACAAGTAAAGCCCCAAAGTATGGCTTCACTGCAGGAGACAAAATTTTGCCAAAAAAAATTTATTTCTAAAATTATGTCAGTTGAATAAGAAAAGTAAATGGAACTCATGCTTTAAATCGTGTTTCTGGTGTTTTGAAATATGATTTGCTTAGATATAGAAGGGGTGTGGGGATGGGGAGAGGGAGGGGAAAAGTAGTCCTATGAAAAATTGGCTGTGGACCCATAGACTGTTCACCTGATCATTTTCTCCTGCTTCTATCCATACAGAATCTTTGACTTTGAATTTTGCTTTGTGCTTCATGTTGAACATGGCAAAAATCAAAGGGCCCACAAAACAGCTCACAAAGCTGTGATGGTGAAATACAAATTTTGCAAGGTTTTCAGCAGAATACTGTAGGTGGGTTCTGCATTGGGAGACATAGGACACAAGTTTACTTTGTAGATTTGCGAACCTGTGACTAATCAAAATTCATTTATGGAGTGCATTGCAAAAGCTGAAGCCAGATGTGTTTTGCGTCATTTAGGTTTATTGGGTACATTTAGCTGCTTGACTTTGAGAGCAGAATTTTTTTTACTCTCTTCATTGGGCAATGTTTGCACACAAAAATTCCCCAAGAAAACCACAACCAGTCTTTAAAATCTTATTTCTCTTTGTAGCTGAGCACTTGTAAGTTATAAACGTGATCTTATCAAGACTGGGTGACACTGCTGTTCCTAAGAAACATGAAGTTATCTACACTTAGGATACTGCATGCAGTCGCTGTCTACGCATAAGAAATCTGGTGATAACTAGCTGTCCACAGTAGGGAAAGCAATCAGAGAACCCTCTAATTTGCCTATACCTATTTGTTATGAAGATAACTAGTATCTGCAAAAAAAAAGAGAGTGAAGAAATCGATTTTTGTAATCTGATGGTCTAAACGCGTACTAGCTAAAGGTCAGCAATATATTCTGCAAAACATGCACATGCATTTTGAAAGCATAATCTGGAACATCCAGATTCTATTGTGTTCTGTATCATCTTGAATTAACTGTTTAAATAGATTTATTGTTAGAAAAGCACCTCAGAGCAGAACTGTAAGAACAATAAAATACTTTATGCAATTCAGAATACATGAAGCAGAACTTTTTTGGCTTTTCCATACAACAGGTAAATCCATCATCTTTCAAACCTTAATTAGCACAGACCATGGGTGATCTCACCACAAAACTACGGTTTTATTACATTTCTGAAATTCCTGTATTCAGTGTCAACCAGAGAATGTTTAACATCATAACTAACAGAGACACAGGAATATAAAAAAAACTGTATCAGTTATGCTAGAAGCTTTTGAATGGCCTTTCTACTTCATTCTTTCCACCTTCAGAGTTTTGTCTGACAAGCTCGTCTTCTCAGTTAAGAGAGAGCACAATAACTGCTGTAAGAAACAGGCCCTGGATTGCAAAACACGTTAAAATATCACAGTCTATTGTCCCTGGAGAGTGGGCCCGCACATACATATAGAAGGGAATTGAACTGAGGACCTATTGTTTCCTAGGTTTCATATGCTGATAAAACCTAGGGTTTACTCCAAGTTTATGATAATCTCAGCTGTTGTACAGCCCTTTGAAGAAAGAAGGAGATCATAACTAGATCATGGCTTGAATCTGCTTCATCCAGCACCACCCAAGCAACAGCTCAGGTTCTATCTCACCCTTGTACATTGATCAATACTTTATGCAAACATATTGACCTCTTAATCAGCAAAGAAGAAGCCAACATTATACAAGAAAAAGCTTCAGTGATACTCTTAATTTTATCAGAATTTAAAAAAAAAAAAAAAAATCACTTCTGGTTTTGTAAGTGCTTTATGTTGACAACTACATATAAAGTAACTATCCCAAGAATTGCAAATCTCTGGGCAGCACCTGTGTCCAGTTTAGAAAAGATCCTCTTAAGCCCAAAGGGGTGGAGTAAATGGATAAATAAAAAATCTGTTTCACCTGTGAAATCTGCTTGTATTTATAAAAGCCTTAATTTAGACACTAGAACTGTTTGGTAGGACTTATTAAGGAGCGTAGGAGTTAGGGAGTCTTTGCTTAAGTGTGGTTTTATTTCGAAAATGTTTGTTAGCAACATTCTTTTGCAAGTCAGCTGCTTTAAAAAATCTCCCCTCTCTTTAATGAATAGCATGGGGCTAGTAATATCTTTCCAAAAGTTCAGTTTAACTGTGGGATTTTATCTATGTGAGAGAAGCCTTCTGCTACATTGTTTTTTCTAATTTACACCTGTCTCTTTCTCCATATACTCTGAGTCTCGCTGATAAATTCACTTGGGTGCACAAAGTAAGCAGAATTTCAGAGCCAAAAAGTGATTTCTGCTTGCCTGCCTCTAAAGCCCTGACTATATAAAGAATACTTAGAAAAGAAGGGGAGCTGAATTTTCTCCTATGCGCTCCTCTAGAATGCAACATTGCAGACTAATTTTTCACCCTTCCACTATATGGACATTTTCAGAAAAGTATAAGGACAGTAACAAAATAGCATAAAAATATTAACTACATACAGTTTCTGTGAGGAAAAAATATACATCTGTCATGGTTAAAGCAGCTGAACCCAGGACAACATCTTAGAAATATCTTAGCTTCACACAATTCCTGTAAAGCTGTATTGTAACATTTAAAATTTGACCTGATAATCAGAAAGGAGCAGGCAGAACCAACTCCCTGGATCCTACAGCATCTTTGTGAAGCTGCTGATGACAAAAGTCACTATTCTTCAACCAGATATGAAATAAAAGTCATATATATGTGTTTCCTGATCCTCGTAAATTATGCTTGAGTCTGGGCTTCACAATTCCCTGCATCATTTATAAAGATAGATACAAAACCACAAAACAAATTTGATTAGCAAGCATTCTGCCAAATGAATTTTGGAGTAGAAGCACATTAAAAATGTGCTCCTGAGGGAGTGCAGGTGTGTTACACTCAGCCAAACACAAGTTTTCCTCTGTATTTCTGCTTGTGTGTAGCCAAGCTTGAGCTCCCTGAGGAAAGACATAAGAAAAGCTCATCAGGGACTGAGTGTGGGTTACCAGGGAAAAGTACACCTCTTGGATTTTTTTTTGTATCATAGTGACTTTCCCTCACTATGTAGAAAAGGCATCATACATATCTTGCTGGCTGGGCTTTGGGGAAAGAGCAGCATGCTGCTTGGAGTCCACCTCATGTTGTGGGCTGACTGTACTGCAGGAGAGCCTTTCAAAAGTCAGAAACAGCAATGTTTGTGGGTGCTGCACTCAGAAGGAAGGGACTTGCTGTAGAAGATGCAGATTTTTGTCAGACTTTCAGGAAAAAGTAGGGTTTTTTGTGTGAAAAACCATCCGTATGCAGGTGAAATGTGACAGTTTTGTCCTGGGCAAATGACCGCCTTACTGCTCTGCAACTGTTTTCCGATTTCTCCAACACATTACAGAGGAAAACACCATGGCTGCAGAAGAGTTAAACTCTTACAGGGTTTTGCAGGCCCTGCCCTTCCCTTCTAGCCTTTCACCTTCCTGTGGGTGCATAGGGAAACTGCATAGCTCTAGCCTAGGATGGGGACTGAAGAAGCACATGGAGGTGAATTGCCGCAAGATTGCCATGACACCATGCTAAGGGAGCTGAGATTTTACGTTAAAACAACCAAAGGAGATAAGAAATGGACTTCAGCCACAGAAAGATGAGATCCCTTTTAATATGTTATGATTAGTTTCAAACCTGAAAGCTTTACAAAAGGGGTACCTACCTGCTTGACAGTGGGTCCCTGCTGCTGCCTTATACGCTTCATTGCTTTGTTTATGAAGGACTGACATTTACAGTGTAATTATTTTAACTTTTTGGGGTTGTTTTATGTTTAAATAAGCTCATTTTTAAAAGACTTTATTTAATTAAAATATATAAAGTTCTAAATGCATATATTTTGGGCAGTAGATCAGAAGACTTTATTTAGGTCATTTTTCCATGTCACCTCCTAAGAGGAGTACACATTAAGTTGCATAGTTTGCATGACAAAATAAGTACAACTTTTCATCATCAGTGAGTCTCAAAAAAAGCCTAGTTCTCTGAAGTACACACAGTCCTCTGCTGCATGCTGCTCTGAAAGCAATCTAGATATTCTCTATTAAATAATTGTGAAAATGAGGAATAATCCTCATATAGTCATTGAAAATGTCCATGAATGAGCTCCTGCGGAATACGCGCTGGAGATTGCTTTCAGATTTGTAATAGATTGGTGTTACTTTAAAGTGTGTGTGCTCATGTGCCTGCATGCATGCGTGTGTGTTTATGCATGTGCATGTGTGGATAGATGTAAAAAATCCTTGTGGTCAAACATCAGTCAAATGAACATAGTCTGTGTTTTGGCTTGGATTGTCAAAGAGGAAATTAAATGCTTCGAAGGATTATTAAACCATTCTAAAAAAATGGAACATTCAAACATGAATAAAGAAACATGAAGCAAGACAGGAAGACAAAAGAGAAAGGCATGCATGTAAAACTAAACCAAAGATAAGTGTTCTGCTTTCAGACTTTCAGGAAACACTGAATGGCAAGCTTGGTCTTGACTGAATGCTGGGTATCATGATTTTAAGAAGTGAGCAAGGACTTAAAGCCCAAGGAACACCTCAGATGAGCTACTTACCACTTTTCTCAAGCTTTCCCTTTCTCCTTCTAGAGCTACCATTAATGTACTTCTTATATATAGGCACTTCTTCCACTAAACGCCCCTCCCTTCCTAATTTTCGTAATACGGAATTTTGCTTTGATACCCACAATGGTATTAGGCCAGCATTAGAAACTGCAGCTCCTCAAAAAGGGGAGTTAGAGTAGTCAGCCCTCAGGAAGAAGGAGGGTCAGCTTGTTTTTTCTGGCTGCTGCACAGCTATTTTCCTTTTGATCGCAAAGAGAGGTGACATTTTTTTTTTTCTCCCCTTTTCTTTAAAATGGCAGTGAAGGTAATGTGAATTGTCTTTAAGGTCTTTAAAAGACCTGTTGTTAGTCCTTAATACTGACTCCAAAAATTACTCTAGAACCTTTGGAGTAACACGCTTTAACAAGCACAGGCTAGGCTGATTATAGTCTTAGAATGCAGTAACTAGTTGATAAGAAAGTCAAGGCTTTACTTTGCCCTCAAATTTACTGGGCTAACATCAGCCAAAAGTAAAATCTTGGACTGCCAGAAAATACTCAAAAAATGAATGCTATGTGTCCTAGATATTCCTCTGCAACAGAACCCTGAGTTTTGGGGGCTTCTTAACCCTGTAGCGCCTTTTCCTTTCACCTACTAGCACTTTGAAGACAGGAATGATATTAGCTTATGATTCCACTAAACAGCCCTCGGTATTCCAATTTATAAAGTAGGCCTAGAGAAGCTTTTAAGTCAAATCCCATAACAATCAACTGGAGAAATTCTTGATTTTCTAAACACCTGTATCTTTTGGCCTGAGCTCCAAACTCTTGCCCAAAGTAGCTATATAAGGTGTGCTTCAGACTCCTTAGCAGATAATTGCACTTAGGTTTGGTTTATTGTTCTTGGTTTAATATCTTTATCATAATTTTATAGCCAGTTGAATAATTTTTCTTGGAAACTAATTATCTAAAGAACATTTATTCTTTGTGGATGGTTCATTATCAAAGTAAACCTATTTTTGTAAACATGATAATAATTTGCCAATATTTTCTGATTGACTCAAAAAAATCTAGTCTCCAAGTTCCTGATGCATTGTTCATATCAGCTATGATATTTATTTTCTATTCACAGTTCCTTAAAAACCTCGGGTTTAGGCTTTTTTGCAATTTTGGTTTTTAAAGCTTAGAAACAACTGTAAGGAATCACAGCAGTATGCTCACAGCTACTGACTTGAATGAAAATAGGAATCTCTTCACTTGCAGACAGTAAGTTGTATGGGGGAATGAAATGTTTCAGACAATTTTCCAAACCATTTTTGTTTTCACACTCCTTTGCTTAATACACAGTGAAACTGCAAACAGGGAACAAAGAGTAGACTCTGTCAGCAGTCATTTGGGAAATATTAGCTATTTGAACAGTTTGTTGGTTTGGTTGCATTTCTATATTGAAGAAGAAATTTTTCTTTCTATATTAAGGAAGATATTTTTTATGGATTTTATGATGAATTACTCCTTTTATCATTCAATCGCTAGTGCCAAGGTGTGGTAAATGAAGTATTGAGCACTGATTTTTAGATACGTTTTTTACCACAGGTCACCTTTGCCCAGGTGGTGTGCACTGTGTTACTGCCTTATTTTGCCTATTGTGGAGTCAATGGTGCTATCATCAGCAGTGTCAGATGACTAGGACTACAGCGTACATTTTTACTATATGAAGCAGATGCTCTTCTTTATTTAATGTTGATTAAAAATCAATCTGCTTCTGAGTCTTCCCATCTGTGATACACATCGGCTCAGGAAGTGTGGCTGGGATTTCGATTAAGTGAATGTTTTCCTTTCCTCTTCTTTTAAAGGTATGAATGGAACACAAGGAAAATGACACCCAAACTTCTGCAGTGTGTGAAGGTTTTGAAATGCTCAGCCAACTTTTTTCTTTTCCTTTTCTTTTTTTTCTTCAGCCATTTTAGATTATTTCTTATGTCTGAGTTTCAGGAGAAACAGGAAGCTGATGAGCCGAATGACCATAGGGTTTGCCTTGTTGCATGTTTCAAAGAAATTGGCAAGAAATAGGTGAATCATCATAGTTCCTGAGTCTTTGGCAAAGAATGCATCACAGGGAAGGCTTCAGAGAATTTTTGAGGTATGGCCTCATCAGGGAGATGGCAGTTGCCCTAATTACGTGATCTATACAGCTGCCTGAAGTCCACGCCAGCTGCAACAACTATCAGTCCTTAACTGAAGCCCGGTTTCAATAATGGATATGTTTTCTTGCTGATGTTCCTGTCCATTCTTTTTTCCATGTCCACATTGCAGCATGAAATCTCCACTAACTTCACTGATTTAGGTCAAACCTGTGCACAGATGTAGCCAAACAGAATATATCCATCTTCCTCAGTGACTTCAATAATGGGGTAGAAGATGATCCTGGAAAAAATATACTATCTTCCAAGGCCACCAAGACTTTGATATTATATATATATTGATGCATATTATGTCTTCTTTAAATGGAAAACACATTTTAAGAGGGTAGCGTGATTTCTACTGTGCTGCATGTGCTGACCTATCTATTGACAGTATTTCAAGGCGCTTCTGGAGTACTGGCTTCAGCTATGGGACCTCCAAATCAAGAGGGACATAGGCCTGTTGGAGCAAGTCCAAGGAAGGGACACAAAGATGTTTAGAGGGCTGGAGCAACTCTTTATGAAGACAGCAGGAGACAGTTGGGCTTGTTCAGCCTGGAGAAGAGAAGGCCCCAGGGAGATTAAATCAGCCTTCCAGTTACTAAAGAAGGCCTACAAGAAATCTGGAGAGGGACTTTCTACAAGAGTAGATGAGGACAGACAAGGGGGAACTGCTTTAAACTGAGAGTAGAATTAGATTAAATATTAGGAAGAAGTTATTGATTCATTTAGATTAAATATTAGGAAGGAGTTGTGGTCAATGGCTCAGTGTCCAGATGGAGACCAGTAACGAGTGGTGTCCCTCAGGGATCAGTGTTGGGACTGGTTTTGTTCAACATCTTTGTCTGTGACATGGACAGTGAGATTGAGTGCACCCTCAGCAAGTTTGCCTATGACACCAAGCTGGGTGGTTTGGGTGGTATGCTGGAGGAAAGGAATGCCATACAGAGGGGCCTTGACACACTTGTGAGGTGGGCTGATGCCAACTTGGTGAAATTTAACCATGCCAAGTACAAGGTTCTGCACCTGGGTTAGAGCAATCCAGGCACAGCTACAGGCTGGACAGGGAAGAGATTGAAATCAGCCCTGCAGAGAAGGACTTGGGGGTGTTGGTCGATGGAAAAATGAACATGAGCCGGCTTCAGTGTGCGCTCGCAGCCCAAAAAGCCAACCGTACTCTGGGCTGCATCAAAAGGAGTGCGACCAGCAGGTCGAGGGAGGTGATCCTGCCCCTCTACTCTGCTCCTGTGAGACCTCACTTGGAGTATCGTGTGCAGTTCTGGTGTTCTTAATGTAAAAAAGACATGAAACTGTTGGAACAAGTCCAGAGGAGGGCCTCGAGGATGATCATGGGACTGGAGCACCTTCCATATGAAGATAGGATGAGAAAGTTAGAGCTGTTAAGCCTGGAGAAGAGAAGGCTGCGTTGAGACCTCATAGCAGCCTTCCAGTATCTGAAGGGGCCTACAAGGATGCTGAGGAGGGACTCTTCATTAGGGACTGTAGTGAGAGGACAAGGGGTAATGGGCTCAAACTTAAACAGAGGAAGTTTAGATTGGATATAAGGAAGAAGTTCTTTACTGTAAGGGTGGTGAGGCACTGGAATGGGTTGCCCAGGGAAGTTGTGAATGCGCCATCGCTGGCGGTGTTCAAGACCAGATTGGACAGAGCCTTAAGGGGCATGGTTTATTTGAGCTGTCTTTGCTGATGGCAGGGGGGTTGGAACTAGAAGATCTTAAGGTCCTTTCCAATCCCAACTGTTCTATGATTCTATGATTCTACTGTGAAAATGGTGAGACAATGGCACAGGCTGCCCAGAGAAGCTGTGGCTGCCCCATCCCTGGCAGTGCTCAAGGCCAGGACGTGTGGGGCCTTGAGCAACCTGGTCTAGTGGAAGGTGTCCTTGCCCATGGCAGGGGTTTGGAACTGTATGAGCTTTAAGGTCCTTTCCAACCCAAACCATTTCCTGTGTGTGTTCTAGACTAGCTGGAGGATGAGTAACTACATGAACTTGCATTTTGTTATGGGCCCTGTGAAGGCAGAACCTGAAATACCCAATCACAAATGCATTTCCCATGGACAGTTCTCTTCCTCCATCACAGCCAGTACTACACATGTATTACACTACGATTTCTATCATGCATATATTGCATAGTAATTAAAAGCCAATTAAAAACAGTGGTCCCAACAGTTTATTTCATTCTTGAGCTGTGTAAACAGGAAGCTTTGAATTGCATAGTGAAAAATGATCAGTACAAAAGCTAACAAATTTTAACTAATTCAGTTAAAACTGCCATAAGCAGAATTTTTGTATTTTATGGAAACAAAAATCTTCTGTTACTTACCTTTAATTTCAATGACTAAATAATAGTCAGAATAGTAAAATCATTCTTAGAGTAGTTCTACCTTTGGAAGAACCCAGTGAAGGATTCTTTATGTGAGCTATTGTAGCAATATCAATATTTCAACAGAGGAAAACGAAGAGTAGAGTAATACAGTTATCCCATTAGAGATCATCAAAGTTTAGATTCCTGGTTTCATCCATTGGCTGTATAAAATATGTCTTGAATACACCAAATCCTAGTTTTGATTCATGTGATTCTAGAATAAGCATATAGAAAATAATGAAGTGCATGGATTCATCTTTCTTTCCCTTTCTTCAACAAAAGTAGAAAAGCTGGAAGTCTGGGTAAATAAGAGTCAGTCATAGCAATTAATTCAGGAGGAGGCTGTTTGAATTAAAAATAGAAAAAATCCCTAATGGGGGATTGCTTTGGGTTGAGTTAAAAACAAAGCAAGGTTGAAAACTCAGCTTGATTTGTCTCTCATTACTTAAAAATGAAAATTCTCTAGCTATTTTTTTAAAGGTAATCGAATCATGTCTTATTCTTTACAGTTGTTTGTTGGTTTGGTGTTTTGTTGGGTTTTTGTTTTTTCCTCTTGTACAATGGCATTATAAATGGGAAAATACTTTTTTTGTAAGACTCAATGTGATATAAAATTTTGAAAATACACTCTCTAGTTAAAAACAAAAGAACCAAGCATGAAATCAATGGAGAACCTGTCTACAGTCATGTTTTCCCATATGAATGCAACAGATAAAAAATGTAATAAATTCATTCATCTACACCCACTTTAAATATCTGAGCTGATCAGCAGTTTCACTGATGTGAGGCCAGACTTTGAAGTCTATCTTAGCTCTCTGGAATTTGACCAGCCACTTTCCAGACCATGTAATGCATTGCAGATCTTTTCGTATTATGCATTCCAGATGGTCATATTCTTTGTGCATTTTGCCTTTCTTATTTAGAGTACCTGGGCAATCTGGGAATAAAATTTGCATGCTACAAAGTGACAACTGACATATTGTTGTGCTATCATTCTGCTTAGGTACTGATGATTGACTTTAATGAACATTAACAAAGTTTAGGTTTGTGGGCATTTTTTTCCCCTTTCAATCCTTTTTATGCTCCTGGACATGAGACACTGAATGTGGCAGATTCTTCATGCATCATATGTAAAGCTTGAGTTTCAGAGTTGCAAGCACCCACAACCTTACACAAAATTAATCTGAGCTTGCAAAATTTAGCGCCTTTTGTAGATCAAACCTTTCTCCTAGGATTTCCACATTAAGAAAAGCAGCCTATAAGTTGAATTAGGTGAGGCCACCAAGCTTACTTTAGGGACCAGGTTATCTATATCACTGCAATCTTCTGCCTGAGGTTGAATTCAATCATTCTCACAGGCTTCAGCAAGATCTTATCCACCACCACCCAGAAAAGAGCAGGTAGGCAGCCAAGTAATACAAGGCTCTTGTTCTCCTGAAAGGCTCTGAAGGCATACTACATCTTGGGAGATACATCTATGTCATTTGTCACTCAGACCTCAGAATGTACCTTCATCTTCTGCTTCACACCGTCTCTCCTCCTCCACAGACCCTAAGGCTATGTTATTCTCATCCCCCTGCCCTCACTTTGCACTAATCTCTCATTCTTTCCTTGAATCTGATAAGCCAGGAAAAGTTGGAACCCATCTGGAAAAATATAATTCCAGAAACCACTACTTCTCACATGATTTAGTACAGTAAAGGAAAATAAAGGCACAGACTACAGCCAAAAGCCTTTGAGGAACATAGGTCTGAACCCTGCAAACACTTCAGCAAAAGCACAGGAAAAAAAAGCCAAATGTTAGTAATATTGGGAGCTATTAATACTATTAGCAAAAACCATTGTGAAATACCCTCTAAAATACATTGCCACAAGTTTTATTCAGTAAACAGATTAAAATTTCATCACTGTGGACAAATAACTTTTGTATTTTCCAGTGCAATGCCTCAAGTAACATCTGTCTTTAAGACATTTCCCTTCAAAGAGCTACTTAATTGAAATAACTTGTTTTATACTGGTACTGAGCTAATGCCATTTTGAAAACACAGGTGTGGCTTCAAAAACTAGGTTTTTCTTCAGGTGGATATTCTTTGCTGCAAGCTTGTACTGTGTCCACTAAAGCTTGCATCTGCACTGAAGAAGTACACCCTGTGAGCTCGAGGTGGAGCATGGGATAAGAGCAGGTTAGTCAGTGATACCAGAACCTGCGGTTTTTCCCTTTGAAACCTCCATTACTACCCTCCCTACAAACAACTATGGTCTTTCAAACTTCAAACTGATTATGTTTGAGACGCAAAATAACTAGCTTCCTGGCAGAACAAAAGTTGCATAGGTTGTAAAGGCAAAAATAATGGAAAACTAACACCCTAGTATATTGTCTGACACCACAAAAAATAATGGAAATTCCTGCTTTCCTTCCCACCTCTGATCTTGGTCCAGCCCACAGAATGGCATTGCCTGCCCAGTAGGGCTCCTAAAGTCAGGAAAATTCTGGGGAAAGGTATTAGCCTCAAAAAGGTTACTGGATGTCCCACAGGGCATTATGATTGCTTGACTGTTTGTGCTATGGTTTTCTTGAGTTCTCCCAAACTCTTCCAAGCCCTCTAAAAAGGCAATTTCTTCAGCACTCTGCCTGACCCTCAGATACGTACCAGAGGACAGAGATGCTACAACTGCATTTGTAGAGAGATAGCATGGCTACAAAGTGAAACTACAATCAGATTTCACCCTAGGCAGTGTATTTTGTGTGTAGATATTGAAGTTTTCCCTTAGCTGTTGTTTCGGCAAACAAGTTTTTCTGTGTTTGTTCAGGTTCTCTTTAGAGCTGTTTCTATTTTCACTGCATTTGTAAGGACTGCTTCAAACCAGAGCAAACCAGGAACTCTCTAACACTGAATGTGGTGTTAGAATAACAAAGCCCTTGCAACAAATTTCATGTAGATTGGTGTTTTGCCACCACCTGTGACTGAGCAGCTGTTAGTGGGGAAGGAAGCCATGAAACCAAAGGGTGCTTATTCCATGTTCTTTGGCACATCTTCACACACAGAAAAACACAGAGACCAGCTTTTTTTTTCTGCCTTTGCTCACTGAACAGGAAATGAAGCTATCTTCATATTTGCTGCAGGGTATAACATCAGATGAAAATATAGTCTCCTGCTTTAAAAGAGGAAGCTGTTCTTCTTGCCACAATAATACTTGCACATTCACACACACAAAAAAATCATGTTGTTCCTTCCTTTGAGTTAATGTTAATTGTTTGGTTTATTTCTCAAGAGCTGTGGCTCTTCAGCATTGCTCTGCTTGATGACCCTGTTGCTCAATTTAGTGGTTTAGGGATGAAACAAATTCTTAAGTAAACTTTTGCATTCTTACAAGCTGTCTCTTATTGCCGTGTGAAGAAGTCTAGGGAGGCAGCTACTTAGCTTAGCTCCTGCAGTTTCTATGCTGCTCATGCAGTTCATATGCTGCTCATGCTTTTATTTTTAACATCACTATGCCACCAAGGTGTTTAGGCAAAAAAGTTGAAATCTTGTGGAGATCCTTATATTTGCCCTGAGCTTGATTTTATCAGACTAATGCAGCTTCAAAGTCCAAGCCACAGCTCCCAGCTGATGCAGGATAGCAGTCAGGAGCCAGTGATTCACATGGACCCAACAGATATATTTTCCTGATGCCAGAGCCCACGCCTGCTGTCTGAGTCCAGTATACTGCCAGCCATGGGTAGGATGTATGTCCAGATGCGTTTCTGTGTCCCCTCTTTTTAGCCACTTGCAATAGGGATTGAATGAAACACTTTCACTTTTACTCCTGATTCAAGAAACAAAATGGGCTACAAAATTGAGCGCTAGCAATAGAAAACTAAACAGTAGAAATGGCAGTTGTTTGATTTGCTTCCACAAATTTTTGCATTATTAGCATCAGAATACCTAAGCTGAGGATACATTCAGTGCTCTGAGTGATGAAGAGCAGTGATTGACAGGGTTACATCTTTCCCATTCTACAGCTGGTTGAGCTAAAATGGGTTAGCTGAGCAAACCTGGGAGCTGCTCCTCCTTCATTTGGCCCATAAGTGCTGTCTTGAACCCTGACAATGTGGCAACCCATCCACAGACATACGTCTGTCAGTGCACGGCCACTACTGCAAGGAGCAGAGGAGAGCAACTGCACAGCCTATCCCAAACAAGTCATTCCTGCCAGGGACTCAGACCCTCAGCTTTGCAATGTCATTGGAGAGGTAAAGAAGTAGGTTTCCTTTGCTGTGCTGAAACACAATACAAACACAAAATTTCTCTAGGTCATATAAGAAGTTTTTGTTGCAAGCAAAATCATTGCAAATCTTTCACCTCCGGCTTGTCCCTCTGTCCCTTTAGTATGCATTTCAGTAGTAGCTGGATCTGCACTCAGTGCTGAAACATCAGCTGCCGCTGGAAAATGCTATCCCCTGAGACAGCAAGGCTTCAATACTCCTTCCTCATGGACACCCCATATGTGTCAGTCCAATTCTTCCAAGAAAGTGTAACTTGATGGGAAAAGCTACTCTGTCTAAAACATGTTGACTTCATTGCATCTTAAACCGTGTATCCTTCATCTATACTCTAGCTGCGCTTTTCCAGACACCTGATGCAGGTAAATCAAGGCTGGCATAGCAGTCAGCATAATTCTTCAATTAGTCTGATTCTAATCCTACTTAAATATCCTGCAAATTTTCCATGTATTTCAGTGACCGCAGAATACATTAACTGGGAAATAAAGACAGCTTTACATAGTCAGGACTTGATTTACTGCTTATGTTAAAAGGCATCAGTGAGAAACTACTCTCAGTAAAACTGACAAAATCCCAGTAAAACTGAGCGTTGATGCATCCATTTTAAAATATTTCAAGCACTTTGATTTGCTGTTGTCAAAGTTCCCAGGATCCCAAAAGGGAGTAAAAGTAGGACAGGTGACAGAAGCCCATCGCACAGAGTTAATGAATAACCCTTGATCAGCTGCATTGAAAATATCTGAGGTTCTGCTCCTCTGTACTGTTTTAATGCAAATCAGGTCCTTCTCGGAAAAGCTCGCAAGTTGTCTGTGATCTTGAAAGTCTGAGACAAGTAGGCTTTTACCAGGGAAAGGAGCTGCACATGCATATGCCCCCCTCCGGAGCACACATGACCATCTCGCAGACCTTCAGCTCTCCAAACCTTTAGCCCTACGTGTAACAGTGACAACTGCATAACAGTTAGCCACTCTCCATCTCACTCGGACTTAATTGTAGATTCCTGACTTCCCCGGCAAGAGCAGGCAGGCTGCATGGCCAGTCTGTCACTGGGGACCAGGGCTAAGGCATAGATGACCTCATGGGTTCCCATAGCATATTTGCAAACCTAAGGGTCTCCCTCCTCACTGGTACACACCCAGGGTGTGTTGTGGGCGAGCATTTGATTCAATACCCTCCTGTAATGCAAACTGTGTAGTAGGTCTTAATTCAAGTTTCCTTGCTTGAACACTTTCATTATTACTAACTGGTTTGATGATGCTTACTAAAGTATAAGCCCATCTGATCACACTGACATATATGTGCCCTCGAGTAAGCCCATGGCCCTTACTGACTGCATTTTAAGGGATATCCTAAGGCAAACAAGAAGGCCCTAGAGACAGAGGTGTCTCTAGGAACTGAACTTTCATATGAGACAGGAACAGGGCCTGGTCTCAAAGGGTAGTATTGTGCTTTTCTGTTTAAGAGCAGTGACAATGATATAAAAGTGAAGAATGGAGGAAGGCATAAAGCTAAAATACTAACCAAACCATTGCTGTAGACTATGCTTCAATAATCTGATCCAGTAGCAAAAAAAGGCAGGTGAAGGAAGCTGACAAAGGTTTACATACCAGGGAGGGAATACAGGAGATGTGTTCAAATGTATATGGAGACAGGTGATCTCCAATCTGGTATTATATATATGTCAGTCAGTTCAAAAGTCAGGGATCCAGTGAAAGATTATTGTGAAACAAATCTCTACATCAAAGACTATTCTCCAGTTATGGGCACTTCCTTACCAACATGAGGATGTCAATAATAACTGTGCATAGCCATAGCTGGGTGACTAGCAAATTTTGAATGCCTCCCCACCTTTTTCGTATCATTTCACATCCATTTCATTCCCATATCACAGTCCCACTAATGATACAACTCAAATTTCTACTCAGCCTATGACAAAAGATGCGCATGTCTTAGAATAAGCAGCATTCATATCTTGTTTATGTATTCTTTCCTGCAGTCTTACTGCATTGTAAGTAAAAATTGAAGATTGCCAAGCACATAGAGCATGGGAGCCATTGGAAAGTATATGCTATATTTTTATCAGCAAGAAGCTGAAAGGTCACGTGGCTCTTTTCTGAAAGCAGTAAAAATATGTTAAAATTTGAATGACCAAGATTAGAAAATAAATTAGCTGAGTTCAATGTGTTCCACTGTCAAGAGATAAGTAGAGATACAATAAAAATGATGACAGTGTATTAGCATCAGTGGTCCTTCTACAGTATGACCATGTGTTCAGAACAGTAGAACAAAAGTCCCCTTACAGAGACACTGCTTAATGTTGGTATTTGTCATAGTTTTGACCAGAAAAAGGAATCAGTGTCCTGGAAAGTTCTAGCTTATTATATTGATTGCCATGTTGCAGCCTGTGTTACAGATGAAACATTTCAAGAATCCTTCAAAATGTTGGCAGACTCTCTCTGGTTTCAGGACAATTTTCAACAGTTTGGACTGTCTAGCCAGAAGGCTAGCTGCTATTTAGGGGGTAAGCATGTGAGCCTGGACACTTTTGAGCCGTTCATCTTCTTCTTCCTGTTGTGGTTTAAGCTCAGTTATCCACGCAGCCTCTCACTCACTCCCCCCTTTTCCTCCCCCTGCTCCCAGAGGGATGGGGAGGAAAATTGAAAGAATGTAACTCTCATGGGTTGAGATAAGAACAGTCCAGTAACTGAGGTATGACACAAACCACTGCTGCTATCACCAATAATAACAATGATAAGGGAAATAACGAGGGAAGAAAATACAACCGCTCACCACCCGCCAACCGATACCCAGCCTGACCTGAGCAGTGATCTAGCCCTTCTGGGTAACTGCCCTCAGTTTATATACTGGGCATGACGTGCTATGGTATGGAATACCTCTTTGGTCAGTTTCGGTCAGATGTCCTGTCTTTGCTTTCTCTCGACTTCCCCTCTTCCCTGGCAGAGCATGAGACTCAGAATGTCCTTGGCCAGCGTAAACATTACTGAGCAGCAGCTAAAACCATCAGTGACATCAGCATTGCTCCCAGGCTGAAAGTCAAAAACACAGCACTGCACCAGCTGCTAAGGAGGAAAAAAATGACTGCTGCTGCTGAACCCAGGACACTTCCCCAGCATCACTGGTGGGTGATATAAGCTACATCTGTGCCTCCTCCCTTTAGTGCCAACTTATAGATTATTGTACCTCTATTTGAGGGCCTGCTGGAACTGCCTGCCTTCTCACCCTCCCCTGGCAGGAAGTTCGAGAAGTTCTCTCTGTGCACTGTAAATTAATACCTTTTATATCTGACTTCAGGCAATACATGCGTTTCACGGAATGCCTCCTAGCTCTACTATTGTGAGATTTATTGAACAGCATGCCCATATCCAGCTTAACTACCACCACTATGATTTTTTAAATGTGCTATATCATCCCCCTTTCTTTCCGTACTAAAGAGTACCAGTCCTTCTAGCCCCTCCTGCTAAGTCTGCTTCTGTGCCAAACTAAGCATTTTGCTTTCCCTTCTCTGTGTGCTTTCCAAATGCATTACACCTCTCTCAGGATTCAGAGACCAGCCGTGCACACAGCACTACAAGGTTTTATTAGGTGATAAAACAATGTTCTCTGCCATCACGATCCTTCTTGTCATTGCCTAAAATCTTGGTCATAGACCTGCTGGAGCACATCCAGAGAAGGTCCACAAAGATGATCAGGGGACTGGAGCACCTCTCGTGTGAAAGCAGACTGACAGAGTTTGGCTTGTTCAACTTGGAGAAGGCTCCAGGGAGAACTTAAAGCAGCATTCCAGTACCTAAAGAGGGCCTACAAGAATCCTGGAGAGGGACTTTTTACAAGGGCCTGCAAGGTATAGGACGAGGGGTAGATTTAGATTAGATATAAGGAAGAAGTTCTCTACTGTAAAGATGGTGAGACAGTGAACAAGTTGCACAGAGAATTGTGGCTCCCCCATTCCTTGAAATACTCAAGACCAGGTTGGATGGGCCCTTGAGCATCCTGGTATAGTGAAAGGTGTTCTTGCCGTGGCAGGAGGGTTCGAATGAGATGATCTTTAAGGTCCCTTCCAACTCAAATCATTCTATGATTTCATGATCTTGTTGGATTTTTTGAGCAGCCAGGTCAGTTTAGTCAAATAAAGCTGAGGAAGTTAACAAAGCTGTCTCCAGAGACTTCAGAGTGTTGATCAGCAGGACAGACCTCACAGAGCAGCTGATAACTCTGGCTGTTTTATCCAAGGACATCGATAGTGGCTTATGTTCAGTGCTTGTGTACGATGAGGCAAGAGCTTTAAGAAAGAGAAGGAACTGGTACCAGCTTTCATGCTGCATCTTGAAAGCCCAAGAGCAAGCAAGAGTTGTTTTGTTGTCTCTTCTGAAGAGGAACAGTAGCCTGGAGAAAAGGTTGCCTCTCAGGATGAGCAATGTTTTCTGTGGATAGTGTTTGTTGGCTCAGATTTAAATGTTTTCAGGTGAAAATTAAAAAATAAAAATTGATGCCTCAGTCTTTACACTTGGTATTTTTTTCCTTCAGCATTGAGACATTACATGTTTTTCAGCATAGCTCTCAGATAGTTAGCCAGCTGGCTCACATGCTCAGGGTGAGTTGTCAGTGTCTGGCAATGTGCTGATGGACAACACATTAGTGGTCAGAGATCAGAGACTTGATGTTCATGCTGTGCAATCAGTCACAGACAGAGGTCTCAGCCTCCTATGGGGAGCTACAGTCACCACTTTGACACCACCTCCTAGCCAGTGTGTTATGAAAGCCTAAAAAATACCCCAAACCCTGAACTCCCATTCAAACCATTCCAGTGCACTTTTTGTAAGAATAGATTTTCATTAAACCTCATATATCCCATAAAACAGCAAACCACTTTTAGCTGAACTACCAAAATGCTAATTGTGTGAAGTATTTGATTTAGGAATGTCCCTTTTAGTTGAGTTTCTTTGAGTCCCAAGAAATCAGCGACCTTCACTTACAATTTGCTGTAGAGTTAACAGTGTTTGTTAAGTTTTGTGGTCATCCAAAGCACAACTCATGTCTTCTAAATTATCATTCACATATTTTCAAAATCTATTTCTCATAAAAACCCCTCCATTACAGGTGCATCTCAGGAAAGAGAGCCAATAATCTGACATGATTCACGTAGTGAGGACCTGACACCTCCTGCCATTCTTTTCAAGCGCCATTGGCATCAGTTCATGTTTTCCACCTTTACTTTAAGTAATTTCCTAGTTTGCTATAGACAAGAAAAACATTTCAATAGTGACACCCACAGCTCCAAACCACCACTTTGCACATAATGAACTAATTTAAACCAAGTCAATTTGATTCCAATTTTTCACCTTGTGAAACAGATGCTTTTACCAAAGCCAAAACTTGCACATAAAGAACAGTAGCATGTGAGAACATTCCTAACTCTAGGTGTAAATCATGCCTACATAGTACTATATTTCAAAAAATATTAAGTGTAAATTAAGAAAATAAATTAATTTAGTGGCTTAACCACACTGCATTTGTGATTTCATTCCAGGTCAATTTACAGTCCTAAAAATTTGCTTTTGGTAAAGTTCTGGCTTTTTGCTTCCTTTGGTGATGAAAGGAAGGTTCAGCAGCTGTTTATTTTGTTTGTTGTGAATGTGTGGTTTTGTATGAAAATTTTGTAATACTTTGATGAAAATATTTCTTTTCACAAGACTAAATTGCTGAAAGTTAACCTTTGAAATAAACTACTGAGTGAAAATAGCACCTTTTTTTTATATCAAAGTGCATTGTACTCATGTTGAAGACACAATAACTGCAATACACAAGAGAAACTGTATCTGAGAAAGATGTGAGCCCTTTCAGCAATATACACATTAATGTCCTTGCATTTCAAGCTTTTGTGTACTTTTCATCACCACATAGCGCAAGAATTTCACCAACTGGTCCAATAAAGAAACGTTGTGCCAAACCAGATCTGGTGACTCCTCAGGTCTGAAGCTGATTTCTCTACGTAAAATTCATTTCTTACTGTTTCATACATTTCAGAAGATAAAATTGATTATTAGAAGGTTCTGTTGGAATATATCTGTCCTGGATTCAGCTGTAGCAGTTATTTTTCTCCTTAGAGAAGGAGATGTACCATTATGCCTTACCTAATGTTAGTGTTTCTCATGCCAGAGTATCCCAAATCTCATTTTTTTTTAGGTTTTTGACTATTGATTCCCTAGAAAAGGCCATTGAAGTTATGTGCTGTCAATGCCTAATAGCATACAGCTCTGTCACACTGTCAAACAGGAAGATTGTTACGGACAAATGAGACATTTACTTAACTCGTCCATCAGGAGGAGTGTCAGGAAGACTGTAACTCCTAAATTACCTCCTACGGTGGCTGCATGCTCACAGGGGACATTCGATCAGTGGCATTGTCCTGGACTGGTGGTCCCAACTTGTTGCCCTCTGGGATGGTATGCATTGTACGCATTGCCTCTCTCTCCCCTTCAGTCCCCTTCTGCAGACAACAGAAAACAAGAGTGTGTTGAAGCAAATGAGGATGACTCTAAGGCAGTGGGCAGTAGTATCAGCACCCTGAGGGTCTCCAGCCTTCCTGGGAGAGGGAAATAGAAGAGGACAAAGGAAACCTGCGCTCCTGGGTGAAGTGGGAAAGCACTCAAGTACTTGCTTCAAAGCTGAAGAACCAGCAAAGGTGACTGCTGTCGCAGGCATCCCTAGGAGTCACAGTTTGACAGGGGTATGAGAAAGCAGCAAGGCATCTCTCATGCTGCTCATTTTATAGTGCTAAGCCCTGATATTTAGGGTGCTTAGGTCTTTCCATGGGACATCCAGGCAGCTATGCTTTTTTTTTCTTTGTGCAAGCCTAGCTGTTTCTCTGGGAAGGTTCTGATTCATCCTGAAGTTCTTGAAAGCCAGGATTTTTCTCCTACCACATTCATAAATATCACCACAAAAATAACACAAGATTGGCTCCAATGGGCCATTTGTCAAATCATAGAATAGTTAGGGTTGGAAATGCTGTTTTCTTTCTTGACCAAACTCCCTAGCATGTGCTATGGCTTGAAATTTTTATCTTCCTATCTTGATATTTTGTTAGAGGTCAAGCCCCCTTGTTTCAAGTTTGTTTGCGAGTGATTTCACACAAAGAACTCTACACACTCATTTTTGATTCTGGAGTACAGAGAGAAAGGACCAGAGATAAGATACGGGTTTAAGTGTTCTGTTTTTCAACAGAATTAACAGTCTTGAAAGTCATTGTTATAATTTATTAGGAGACTGTAACTGCACAAAAAAAGCAACAGAGACTGCAAATGTGGATGATAAGAAACGAGAGATTTCAGTGGTCAAAACCACAGGTAAATAAAATACCAGCTAAACATACTGAAAGGCCAATATTAAATTCCAAGAATATAACTCTGACATTGAAGGACTTCCTTCTTGAAAATAAACAGAGAACTTTGCTTCGAACTATGTATAAATGCAGGAGTGTAATCTATGAAAAAAGTTATATGTCAGGGTTAGCATTACATAAATCACAAGCATCTCATTTAAGTCAGAATGAGTGAGTTTCTTAAAGCAGAAAAATTATCCAAGTCCATTTTGAAATATAATACCTAGAACTGAGCCAAAACTCTTGCTAATGCATTTATTAATAATTCTGGTCCCCTGCTTATTTGGGAACATTGAGGGCCTCAAAGTTCCAACTGGGTTGTTTCATATTGACTAGAAATATGTCAGATTGTATAGTCTGTGGTTGGATGCAAACCTTTCACATTTGTGTTTTCATTTGATCCCAGATAAGGATCTCCCTTTTACAAAACTAAAATGGATATGATTAGGTATTATGTATTTCTAATTACTCACCTCTGCCTAGTATTCACTGAAAGAAACTGAAGAGTCACATTGATTTTTGCAGTTGCATTTGCAACCTTTTACCTATTAAATGTATAACTTTTTGGTGCACTTTTGAACATGCAGAAATAAAAAAAACCAGTGCAGCTGGCAGCACAGCCTTGAGAAGTATTTTCCAGGGCAGAGGAGGAATGGTTTAAATATGCCTATTACTGAGGGTAGAAATACCTTTTCACTTCCAGTAAAGCTAAAAATCTAAATATCAAGAACATGCTAATTTCTCTATGTGGTCAGATCGGCATGGCTCTCCTCTGTATTCTTTACCCTGACAGCACCGCTCTGCTCAGTATGCTGTATCCTGACAGCATTTGTCAGCTGTTTCCTAACAAACTCCTGTGTTTAGGGTATATGTGTGGCACTTGCAGAAAGTAGCATGTTGTTGATTGCAGACAGGCATACAATCATTTTCCAAGTGGCCAAATCCTGTTCACTTCACTCAGGGTACATTTGCCTTGTGGCCTTCTCTCTATGCTCCTAAGTTCATTTCTATGCTAAGAAACTGCTACAGTTCTTAGTAAACATCCTCCACTCACCCTAGCTTGCTGGGGCTCAGACCAAGATGTGTCAGTGAAAGCAAAGTGATCAGTGTTTACACTCTTCATTGTCCCCTTTTAGAGAATAAGGGGACAATGAAGAGTGCTAGGGAATGATGGAAGTCTAAGATCCTAGGGAATCTTAGAGAATGCTAGGGAAGATGGAAGTCTAAGATCCCCTTTTCCTTTATTTGCTGGTGTGTCTCCAGGACAAAATCATCAGAGATGGACAAGAATAATGTACACTACTGAAGTACCCAAACCTATCCCTCTAGCTGGAGAGAAAAGAGTAGAAAATCTGGCTCAGATGCCCTTCTGGAGACCATGCACTCATGTACTGCTGCATTTACAACTGTACTTGCTGCTGTGGCTGCCCAACCCTAAGTGAGAAAACCACTTGCAGGCATAATTGCATGTGATAGTTTGTTGGCTTTGCTCAGTCACAGACACAGTGCTTGCCAGAGTAGGCTTTAGCGCAGCTGAAGCACAAAGCTCTCCATGTATGACGCTCTTCCTCATGAGCCTGGGCAAGCAAATTTGGAAAAAGAAGAGCTCTAAGTGCAGTTAATTCATAGACTGGGTAGAGTGGCTGAAATGCCTTCTAGAATGTTTTCCATGGGAGGAAGAAATCACTCCAGTCTATGCCAGTTGAGCTAGACCTGTGCTGAAGGTGCCTCCCCACATTTCGTAATCAACATTCTGTGAGCATCAGCAGGTCTAAACTGATGAGCTGATGGGGTGTGCAATGCTCAAGCCAAAACACAAGCTTAAACCACAACTTAATCCAGGGAAGAGCTTTGTGCCATACTGTAGGATACACAGCTGTTTTTAAGAGCCCTACCTTGCTCTAATGCTACACAGCATTAAAACTTTCTTTTGCCTGTTTTGAGCTTATCTTCAGGTCCAGTCCTGAACCCGCCCTAATTTTATTTAGCAGCCAAAACTCTTACTCTTGCTGCCAACTGTTTTGCTGCAGAGAGGACAGTATGCTGGTTCTTGTTGCCACCTACTCCAGTCAAACATTGTTAAAGTTACAGATGATTCCCTCAGATATTTGCACACACCCATCACCTGACACAGGGAATTCCTACTTTCTAAACCTTTTGAAAAGAACATTCAGCAAACCTGAATGGGCTCTGGTGTGGGAAAGGACAATCCTAATGTTAAACATACGCTTTGGAAGTGTTATTTGAACCAAAGAATCTGAAATACATGTTTCCATTAAAGACTGCAATTAAATGCTGTCCTGGATAGCAGTGCACTCTAGATTTAGGCATCATTGAGGGTGTCTAGGGGAAAAAAATATCTACTTTTTAGCTTTGCATTAGCTCTACATCACCTGCTGACAAAAGCAGTGCTTACACATGAAGGAAAACAATGTTCATTAAAGTTGCCTCGGGTATGGCGGCACCTTGCTTTTTCAGAGAGCTTCCTGGGTCTAGGACCTTAGTTGTTTGAAGTCTAGTGTTCGCTTTGAAGTCTAGTGACTCCTTCCAACACTCCTTGCGTTCAAGGGCATTCGATGCTTTTCAAGATTAGGTCCAGCTACTAGACTGTGAAAAATCTCTCTTTGATGCTTGGTGGTGATATTTTAAGTTCATAATATAATTTTTTATATTCACGCATGGAGCGCAGCCACTTCAAGGGCATTCGCATGTCTAAACCTCACATGAAAACAAATATTCTGGGGTCTAAGAATAGTTTCCAATTGTTTCTTTTTTGTATGTTTTACTCTGAAGGCAGAGCTTTAGAACACATTGTTGGCCTGCAAACACACGTAATGAGGTCAGAGTTTGCTGTGTGCTACCTGTAGCAATGAGTGCATATGCTAAAGAGCTGGAGGGGTCAAGTCACTAGCTTGTATGGCCTCTCTCAAAGACAAGAGAAGTCTCTTAATGGCAGACATTCAGCACACAATATCTCCAATGGTCTTCCAAGTGTCAGCTTGGAACACTTTTCAGTTGAGACAATAAATTGGTCTAAATTTGCATGTACCAGGCCTGATAAGCAACAAACAAAAGATACACAAAAGGGAAAAAATGGATGACAGGAAATATTTCCTGAGTTTTTTTATTTAATTTTTTTGTTATGTTTTTGACTCCTTTTTGCCATTTTCTCATCAGGTGTGTTGATGGAAACTGATCGTATGCCGCCCCAGTAATTGCCCCGAATTCCTCAGCCGTCTGTCCCTCAGCAGGGCCAATAATGAAGGCAGAGGAGAGGGAGGCCAGGATCTGCCTGCCCGCCTGGAATGCAGCCGGAGCTGAAAGCTGACACCAGCTCGGTGGAAAAGGGCTTGCGAGCAAAGGCTGTCTCCAAGACAACAGAGTATTTTGCCTGTGATGCATTTACACAGTGGGGTTAAAGTTCTGTGAAAGCAACAGCTGTTGTAAAAACATTGTATTAAATATGCTTAGAACTGTAAAACGCGTGCTCCTCGTGTTGCACTTTGCTCGAGAGAAATGTGGGGACCTGTGGTATGTCTGAGAACGAGTTTCTGCTTTCTGAGGCTGCTTTATAAACGTCACGCTCCATTTTCAGCTTTTTCCTGCTGAGAGAGATTCTTCGTCAGACCATTTTTCTCCTAAGTTGACTTTCAAGTTAGAAGTTAATTACTAAAGCATGGCTGGGTCTGTGCGTTACTTTTACCCCTTCAAACTATGCCATTTGCTGGAAAGCTTGAATTTCACTCTATGCAAGGTCTTGTGCTTGGGCATAACCAGCTACAAAAGAAGGCTGCTTGCCGTAGTGCCACTCATGCATGTGGCCCAGCTCTCACTTGCAGTTCAGACTCACCAGCACTAATATTTTCCATCCTAGACAGCAAATCTCCTGTGATGCTCTCCCATTACAGACGTTGTTAACTGCTAGGAAGAAACTTTCCATGTAGATAAAATATTACCAGGTTCAAAAACCGGAGGCTGGCATAGGCTGGAAACCACTTAAGAGCCATTCTCTCACTCTGGTTTTGCAATTTTTAAACGGATTTGACACCATTACATGGTTTTCAAGTCAAGAAGCAGAGCTCGATGCTCTAAGAGCCCCTTGCCACACAACACTCCCTGTGTGGGACCACAGGGATGCAGGTGCCTGGTGAGCCTCTTTTGGCACTGATGTGATGGCTGTGTTTTTGGTCCTTTGCCTGAAAACTTTGTGCAAGCTGTAAAAGCATAAAGCAATGTGTGTTCGCATCTCTCATTTAAATTTTTGCCACCTCTTTTCTTCCTTGTTTGGAGTGTTGGTTTTGCTGGAGCAGGAATCTCTATTCTACTGAAAATCTTTTCTTGCTGGAACAGATAACTTCATTATATGTTTAATGAAGTTTGCTTTATTTAATAAGAGGGTGGACTGTATGAAAGAAATTCATCTTTTTAAATCCCTATGTACTTCCATAAAAATAGATTTAGGAAACTGGTACTTATGATTTTCTGTTTCTGCTTCACTGCACTGGATCCTTTATGCTGCCTTCTGTCTTTCCACTACAGATTCTATCTTCTTTTCCTGATAAAAATAGGGGGTTTCCCTCCCTTCTCAGAGGTGCTCAAAATAAATAATATGAGAACATTTTCTGACTTTTTAAGCCTACCTGAAAATTCAAGTTTTGAATTCAAGCTCAAACCCTACAAGGGCTTGAGCCATTTAGGCATCATGACCCTGACCATCCCTAGCAATAGTAGGAAAATACTCTTCCACCAAATCAAGTTCCAACATCTGGAGATAGCTTGTCCTAATGGACTTGGCAGTGGTGCCAAAAAAGCTTCTCCATCGTTCACCCAGCAGCTGCCGTCATCACAACACCCCAGCTCCCACTGGGATAGCTAAACATTTCTGCAAAGCTGTTTGAGAGTGTTTCAGGCATCCCAGGAAAGAGGGCTTGAGAGGAGAGTGTTGTTTGCACATGTGAACTCACAAGAATGCCAATGAGGGAAGCAGGAAAATACTGCAAACCCCGTTCTTCCCCACCCCCTTTAGAACATATTCAAACAATTAAAATAATCAGTGTAAAGATTAATTTTGACCATATGGATGGATGTGTGAGAAAAACTTGATGATTTAAAATATGTTGCGCTTTGGAAAAGATCATTCAAACACATGCCTGAACACATACATATGAGAGTGAGAAATCTCAGTATCTGAGGTTGATTTACTTCCTTGCTCTTGAAGGTACAAACTTCATATATATTCTACACTTGTTGGAACCTGGCAGAACAGGAGCTGCGGGCTTTTTACTGCTGCCAGACTCCAAGTATATTGGATTATGTTGTTGTCCCACTTCATGTTGAAGACTGGATCTTCATGTGTAGCTGAATGTCTGAAAACATAAAACTCATTCATCTTCAGTGGGAAAAGCATGTCTAAGTTACTTCAGTAGTTTTGGGAATCTCAGCCTAAATAATTTTCACACAATGGAAGTGAAAATGCTGTGTTACTCGAGACAGAGTCAAACCCACCAATTTCAGTTGAATTTTTGGATGTTCAGCTCTCACAGGATTCAAGGAAGCCACTCAAGAAATCTTCTCCATTTTGGGAGCTAAATTTCCCTAGGAGGAAGTAAGGCTTTCAAAATGCTCTTACAAGTATTTCGCTGGGTGGGTCAAATGTCTGTTCAATACCAGGTGGGTCTGGAAGTGTCTTTTTTGAAGCAACACAAATGACAACACCTTGCCCATTTTGATTTGCAGCCATTCCAAATTTTCCCATCCACCATTCCTCAATTCCTCTGTCTCTGCAAAATGCTCAGCAATTGGGGAGATGTCCTCAAATACAATAACCAGAAGGCCCAGCAGTGCCCTCATTACAAGAAAGCTCTAACCAATGCGGATCATTTTATTTAGTTGAAATCCTTCCAAACATCAGGCTTTTTTAACTTTGTTTTTCAATATTTTCTCACAACCCCAGAGGTTAAGGGCCAGATCTTCAAACAGAGTCTGTGACTGCCAGTATCTCAATTTGCAAGACGGAAGAGGAAGGGATTCTGTCTCCAGGGGGAGGCAAAGAATGGAAAGCACTTAAACTGAAGGGGCATTTTGAAATAACCCCACTGCCTAGGTCTTTCACTTCTGGTCTGAGCTGTTAGTAATATCTTCACAAAATTGTTCTTCAGATGAAGGATGTGATTTCATTGGCTTTCACTCTGCTCCCCACAGAAGTCACTGGAAGATTTGCCACTGACTGACGACACAGAGCTAGGAGCTCATAACTTCACATTATGTGAGTCTACGATTCAAGGGAGACATGATTTTTAAAAAATATATGTTTATAGCTACAGAGACAACACATGTGTTCAAGCACATAAAAGTTTAAACAAGTGTACATACAAAAATTGAGCAGCTGATTCCCAGCAAAGCCAAAGCTTTAATTCCACAATGAGCCCATTATCTCACTCTCAGCCAGTACACAGTTCTAGGTTTTATATCAGAAAAAGGACATTGTACTTTTTTAAGCCCCAACCTACATGAAATCCTATTGTTACGGCATTCACCACAACAATAGCCCTTTGGAGTGCTCAAAATGCCTGGCTGTCAATTATGTTACTATAAGGAAGGAACAGGACATTGTTTACATCACAATGCAGCATCAATGAAGGTATATACATTAGCCAGATGAATGCATTCTGCTATGTTTCAGTAAGCCCAGTGCAATCAATGCTGATACAATGAATATCAAGCAGATCTCTGGTAACTGACTGCACAGGTATCAGCTGCACCATAACTGTGTGCTCAGTATAACTCAATATATGGTGTGCTCCTCACATTCGCAATGTTTTGGAGCACTTTGCTTCAGGGGAAGGCTATAGATGGGAGGAGGGGTTCAAAGATACCTAACAGCCTGGCACTGACCCATTGAAAATAAGGAAGCAGTTTCATACAGCCTCACCATTTGCCTTTGTTATTAGGAAATAAATCAGCCTTTGTTTTTTCTGGACAAAGTGAAGGAATGTCATTATGACTTATAAATTGTGCAGTTACAAAACAATCAAGAAATCTTCCCATTTAAATCTGAATAACTTTAATTGTTTGGAATTCAAACTTTAGTCTATTGAGTGAAACAAATGCTTAAATAGAGCTGTTCATTGAAATTCTGAGTTTGAGCTAAAGCCTGCATAAAAAACCTGTAAGGCTGGTTAAAGACTGAGCAAATCTTAAGTGGCATCATTTAATACCTTTTGACTGAAGATGAGACAAAACCCAGAGATGACAAACTGGCAAATTACTGTGGCTAAAAATGCTTTATAGACATTAAGCGCTTTAAGATCGTTATACAGTTCCCTCAACTCTGGAGAATCAGTTCTGAACATACTGGTGCATTTGTAGATTAAGTTAAAACTGCTGAAGCCAAACATATGCAGAGTTCCTTGCTTGCATGAGGAATAGCATCAAACATTTTTATACACTGCTCGCTCCCAAGTTGTCAGGTTGTCCAGAGAAATTGTTATGCCATTGGGGTAAACCTCCCTGATGTGGTGATAGCAAGGTCAAGCAAAGCCTAGCAGAACAAATGATACAGGTTTTGAGAAACATATTGTCCTTACTTTGCGTATAACTGAAAGTAAATCTGCTCGGAAAGAAGTTCTGCCTAGTTTTGTCACTAGGCAGATGAGCTGGCATCACTGGTCCGGCAATTAGAGCTGCAGGCTTATAAATATCTGAGAATAACCTCAGCACACTGATAACTTGATTTTGTTGGTGCTTTCATGGTGTAAGAGCCTCACCACTTCTAGTATTTCCTTTTTCTAGTCTTTATCTACAGCTAAGCTCCACCCCTTGTGGATTTTCACACTGTCCCTCCTCAGAGATGACCTCTCTTCCACCTCTGACCTCTTTCAGAGTTTTCACCCTTGCTTTAACAATTGATTTATGATGTGCCTGTGAAAGGGTCAAGCCTACTTTTACGGTTTTCTTAAAATATTTCTTTTTTGGGTAGATACAGAAGTGGTGCTTAATAAGTGCTAAGTAAATAAACGAAGGATTGGAGACAGCTTCCCTTTTCTGCTAACTACTAGACATCTCTAAACTCTTTGTAACAAGTGTTTACCAAGTCTTCAAACAAATTAACTGATAACTATAATCATTTTGTGCCTAATGAAATGTGTCAAGGGTTTAGGATTCCCAAAAAGAGTAATTTCAAATTAAGTTGTCTCACAGTTCAGTGAAAAGGCAACTGCTAAAGATAATTCAAGGACTTGTATACGCAATGGACAGGAAGCCTATTTTTCTTTTAGTTTGACAGACCTATCTTCCACAAGAAGAAGAAAAAAAGAAAGAAGGCTACTAGGCATAAACACTTTCATTACCTCCAGCCTCCCTTACCCAACTCTTTTCCACCTCTCTTCAGGTGAATTCAGGACTGCAGGATCAGTCACCTCAAAGGCAGATTTTGGTCTTCAATTTCATGTGTGCATTACGATTTACATGCACTACAATTTATCATGCAAAATCACTTGTGGGCTTTGTGAGGTCTGCATCATTCACGGCATCTAAAAATAATAACTTGCATGTATCTAGACTAAAAAAGAAATCAATTGGATATTTGTGCCAGCATTTATGAAGCTCTAAGTAAGTTCTGGTGAGATGACAACGCTTATCCTTCCTGCCACAGATCACATCACACATGAAAAAGTTTTGAAATATGAAGAGTGTGTTTTGAGGTTCTCTGTTTCAAGTTGAACTACACACTAACATTTTCTCTATAAACTTTGTCATACGTGTCTCTCCCAGAGTTAAATGGAAGCAGATGATATTTTTACAGATGCCACAAGAGACATTCTCTTGGTTTCTTAAATGCACTGAATATTTTCCTGGCCATTACAAACTTGATTTACTATCCTGACAATTTTAATAGGGAAAGAGACAGAGGTTTATTGCTTAATTTTTCTCATTTCCTTGAAATGCTACCAAAGTGGAAAACCTGCCAAGGTAATACCTAGCATTTTATTTGGCTTGAATAGAAAAGTTCAGAGAGGCCATATTTATATGGTCTTACTCTCTTTATCATAATACAAATAATTACAATTTTATAATGCTTGTGTGTTTTTGAAGTATGGCCACATGCTGGGAGGAAGAAACGGGAGAGACTAAGTGTACAGGAATGGTCCCAAGGTCTCACTCAGCCTTGTTGCTGGCGTGTTCACTGCTAACCACTGGTGCAGAATCAGAATGCCCACTTCAGTCTGTGTCATGCCGGCTCCCTTGCCAGGGCCAGAAAGGAAGATGATGCAGTTTTGTTCCCATCAACCCAGTCAAAGAAGATCATACAAGGATCAGACAGAGCAGAACAGAGGCTTAGAAAGAATCATCTCCCAAACACAAGGACTGCTGTTAAGGCTGGACACTGTCTGCCTTGTCACCATCTACCTGTGTAATGGCCAGGCACAATGAAATCTTTTCATTAAAGGCCCAACTCCGGGCTCCTTTGGCATGCTTAACACTTCCGTTGACTACAAGGGCCTTCGGAGTGTTCAAAGGATAAAAGACTGAACAGTATTTATAGTTTTGCTGCTGTTGGGTGAGTGGTTGAAATCCTAAATTCCTTTTTCAGCCCATGCTCAGTCCTCTAGCTGAATGAATAGTAAAAATAAATAAATAATAACCATGAATAGGATGACCAAATGAAAGCACTTCCTTTCTTTTTGTCCTGTACGTGGGGCAGTGTCACTTGTTACATGCTCATGTTTGGAAAGTAGCTTTTGATCTCCACAGTTTCCTACTTGTTTTAGCCTTCTTACATTGATTCTTACCTAAATTCACCTATAGGAAGCACATTACCCTCTCCTGCTCAGATCGTTTAAGCCAGCAGATCAGTGAGCAGATAGGACAGCAAGTAAAAGAGTTGGGAAAAAAATTTACAAAACAAAACAAAAAAAAGAGCTGAAAATACTGACAAATCTTGACTACACTTGACAAAAACCAGAAGCGGCCTGTGAACTATCCATTAGCTGAAAAGCTGGTATAGATCAGTGTCACTGCATTGAAGACAATGGTGGTTTGTCAGCTGAGAAGCTGGCCAAGTGGACAGAAAGAAAATGGTCTTTTTCTGGCAAAGAGTTTAACTAGCTCACTTACTCCTTTCTGAAACCTTCTTTCCACTGCCTTCAGTGGAAAGTCAAAACTTGGGAATATTTTGAGTGTTGGTGAATAAACACTACAAAAACATTTCTGTGTAACTATATCAATAACGTATTCGAAGTATGAAAAGCTAACTGCGCAAGTTTCATTTTGTCATTGCCCCTCTTTCTATGCTATAGCCCTTTTTCAACAGCACTTTCAAACAGAGAAATTAAAAATCCATACTCTGAAATGCTGAGGTAAGGGCTTCTTGTCAGGTTTTCCCCTCCATGCCCAGCAGGAGGGGGAAAAGTCACCTCTCTGAACTGGGATTTCCAACTTTCCTCCTTTGAACTCAACTAAAAAATCTTTCCTTGACATTAATTGTGTGACAGCAGGACTTTTTCTGTGGAAACAGTCTGAACCCAGTGCCTAACATGAGGAGCAGTGTGGGTATGCATCTGGGACACCAATGGAAGCCACATAGCCTTCCATCCCAGGAATTTATGATTGTCTAAAAGCTGACTTCAACAAATCATAGGTATTAATGTTCTCATATATGCGTATTAATTGCAACAGTAATGACATATATAGAGTTGGCTGCTAATGTGCTTGTTTGTAGCCTTCTGAAATATTCTTAATGGAGTTTGAATCTTTCTAAGCTAAGAAGCAGTTTGTGCAACCTACAGACCCTACAGAGTTAGGAGAAGAACGAAGGCTTAAGAAAGGAGGAGACCTGATGTTTAAAGTCCATCGCGATCAGAGTAGTGTCCTATGAGCACCTCGCTACCACTATGAGGCAGAAGTCAGCATCCCTTCAGTACTTCAGGTGGCAGTGATCAGTGCAGGTGTCACTTCCACGCTTGCCTTGGGCATTCAGCCAGATTAGTTCAAACCACTTCCACCAGAACTTTAAGGAAACCCACCCTCTTTTTGCTTGAAGGGGAGAAGGGAATACTCACCAATTACGTTTATCAGGCAGAGGTGTTCCCATAGTGCCCACTAGCCAAGACATGTTTATTGATTGTGAAGAGCACCCAAAGCCTGCAGTGATGGCTTTGTGTCTTGAGCAAATGAACCACACTACTGCAGCTCCTCCACCCTCCCTACCTGAAGGCAGTGTGGAGACACTAGATAGTGTCTGCTCACCTGTCCCTCTTCAGAGGAGACAGTCCCTGTCCTACAATAAGGACCTGGCTATACTGCTGAGAGAGGAGGCATCTCATGCTCTACAAAGAAACTGCAGAGGAGTTACAAAGAGCAGCAGGAACCGGACCTCATTTTCATTCCACTTATCTCACTTCTTGTGCCAATGGAGTGGAGGGCTTACCTGACCTACTGCTGCAGCAGCAGTTCTTATCTCCATGGATTTTGTTTCCTCTTTGAACTTCGTTAAGGCAACCTGGGACTTGGCACAGCTGTGAGGCAATGAGGGACCATCAGTCCCATGGCAAGTGAGAGGTGTCCTGAGGGGCTCTGGGAAAGGCAAGATATCATAGACCTTCAGAGGAAGGTTCTGCTGCGCTGTTGGTGACACCACCCTGGTTGGATTGACTATGGAAACATGATATTGGGTCCAAAAAAATCCCAACCAACAAAACAAACAAACAAAAATCTGCACAGAAATATTAATGTTCTTCAGAACTTTTGGTAGAAAAAATACTCTCCCCACCCCCCGTTTTGATCTTCTGTCATATAGGGTTTGGTTTGGCTAAAACAAATAGTTTTGTTTTCTAACATGTTTTTTTCCAAAAGTGAGACCCAGTAAAAATGAACTAGGACTTTGAAGCAAGCTATGGACCACGAGACAGCACTGGAGGCTGGCAGCAGAACCCTGTGGTAGATCTTGGGAAATAAATACACCAGAGTTTGGAATAATACAAATATAAGGGAAAGCTCTATAAGTAAAAGAAAGCCCACGGAATCTTTCCCCCATCTTCAGCCTCCTCTGACAGTTTTCCCACAGGAGGACAGGAGAAGACCTTGAAAGGAAAATTTGATCCACTGCTAGGATTGAATGAAGGGTACTCTTCTGGGCCCATAATCTTATTATTATAGGGACAAGTCCTGACACTACTGACATTCAATGAATCCATGTTTATTTAGTGGTGAGTATAAGTCAGGTCAGGAATTGACATACAATATAAAGCTAAACAGTGATCTTGGCTCGAGTCCTAAATCTTCCTGCAGTTTTACTTAGCTTTCCTATCATGATAAATGGCTGATCTTTGTGGAGGAAAGAATTCAGTTTCCAATAAAATGCTGAGAATGAGTTATCAGTTCAGCTATCTTTGTAACCAGTTCCTACTTGAATACCATTTCAGTAAAATATAAGGATGTGTTGTGTCATGACTGTCACTGGAATTAATTTTTAAAGGAAGAAAAAAATATTTTTTTTCCTTTTTTAAGTTTGTGGGGTAAGGGGAGGAAGTAATGTGAATTTCCCCTTAAAGCATTCCTATCATGCTGCTTCATATTCATTAATTAGTCTGAGGTTTCCCTTGTGTTTAGTTTACAAAGCCACTTAAACCCACGTACCCATTTAACATATTTATGACCCCAGTTTTCTTTCTTTTTTCTGAGACTGTACCGTAATTGTTCTCTGGACTCAGGGACTGCAGAGTGCCTTCACTGATGAAAGGAGACAACATAAAGAAGGAAATGAATGTGTGAGGGATGAATACCTTCCACAAAACAACTGGGTGCAATTTGGCCCATGGCCCCGGGGGTCACTTTAATAGAGTGGAGCCTCAGTCTCTATTGAGTGTATGGGAGACTATTAACTCTTAACAACTCAGTCGCAGGTTATTTATTTATTGCTTAAATGATTTGTTATTGCTACTTGAATTTAATATACCCTCTGGGAACTGAGATGGCAGCATCATGTTACAGAAAACCTACAAGTTATTTTAAAACTGTGATTGAGTTTTTATGAGCACCATAAAATCTTTCTGAACAAATAACTTACCGTTAGTCAGAAACTTCAGCAGGAAATCTGTAAAATTAAGGATTTATAAGAACAGTACTGTATTTGTGTGTTACTCAGGGAAAGAGAGGGTTAAATATCTGATGCTTCAAGTATTTATTTTATTATTGGAATGTAATAATATTTAAGTAACACCTGATGTTTTCAAAATGCCGTATAGATACAATATTAACAAAATAAATCATTCCTTTCAGTCTGGGAATACCTCATGCTCAGGGATCTAGACTGGTACACACCTGTTCAGTGTGAACATTTATTCAAACAACTGGTGGGTATCTGCAAGGAACAGCGACAAATCTCCAGTTTGTTCTGCCAAGTGGACTAGTGTTCTGGGTATGTTTGCACAGTCACTGTTCTTCTCCATCCTCACTTACGTGCTGTTTTCCGCTCTGCAAAGTTGTGTTTGTACACTTCTTTAAATCATCCACTTTTCCTTTTGCTTTTCTAATCCTTACAGTCATTAGGACAACTTCCAAACCAAATAGCACGTTTTGGGAGGGGGTAGGACAGTAGGGAAAGGAAGAAAGATTGAAGGCCTCAAAAAGTGGAGCCAAGTGAAATACTAAAAAAGGGGAAAAGTCCTACATAAAGAAGGTAAAAAAGCATGTTTAAAATCAGAAAGAATAAACATCAGCTTTAATATTGCTATAAGGCTGGTATCTATTCCTAGTTGTCTCTAACAGTACACTCAAAAGCATTCACTAAAAACACAGACAAATGCAAAAACCAAAGAGATCTCCTATTTTACCATCTTGTTGCTCAAAATCCTGCCATGTCCTCACATAAAGGACTATTCTACGTTAGATTTTCTTTTTTGAAATGGAATGATCAAATCTGAATACAACACAGATGTTCAGATTATGTGATTGAGGCACATAATCCCATTAAAATATTTGCATCATACTCTTTTCCATCCTTATTAAAAAAGGTTAATCAGCATTTCTTTGTTTTAACATGTCTAGATATCAATTACCTGCTGAAAGTCTAAACAAACTATACATACTCATTCTCTTTGGCTCTTTGCATTCTGTAAGTTTAGAAAAGTATCATTTGCGTTCATTCTGTGGTTTTCAACACACTCAATTCAATGTCTCAATGTACAACTGAGGAGTATTATATGATTACAGGACTACTGGCTATGTCATATTAAATCTACTTTCTAACACCTCCAGTGACTATAGCATAGTAGTTAAAATTGCTTTGCCCCTAAATAAAGTTCATGCATTAATGGAACTCTCTTTCAAACTTTCTCCCACCACTGAAAATTCTCAATATTCTAATTTCAGTCTTTGGGAATTTTATAATAACACATAACAGTTAAAACTTGGTCGTGTCCACTTTTCTGTTACTCTGAATTTGCCGGCCCAATGTGATCTTTCAGCAGCTTTACAACTTCCTTGCTTCTACTGACTCTTCCTGGCATTCTGACAGCTCCTCACTCCTACCAGCATGTCTTTTGGTGTAAGATTCATCTCCTGATTTAACCTAGTCAGTGGAGAAACCCTGACACTTCTTGAGGGCACTTCTTATCACCTATTTTAGGTATATTCCTGGCAGTGGAATGAGCCATCTGCCAGATATGGCTGTAACTTTCTATTGACTAGAAAGGCTCATATATCACTTAGATTAAATGCCTCTGAGATATTTATGTTTGGTGAGATCAATTTCATCTCATGTGTCTGAAGAGATGCATACAGAACATGCGAAACATACAGCTAATGACACCTATCCTATGGCCATCCAGCCTCATAGTCTGAGACAGCCAAAGATGGTACAAGGTTCTTTCACCTTCCTGTCAGCTGTCTTGTGGTCAGTTCTTTCTCCCCCCACGAGTCTCTTCTGACAGTTCCAGCTTCTACTGTGAATGTAGCAGAACCCTCTGCATAAGTGGCTTATTCTCAGCCTGTAACCCTATATACCACACTGTTCCATGCTCTGAGAAAAGTAAGTTTCATGTGAATGATCTGGGTCAGTTAACTACTTTTTATCAGAAGGCAGGATGCTCACTGCAGGGCAGAGAACTGTAGTAAGACAAGGCAAACCAGGGAGAAAATAAAATTTCATAAAAAGGGGAAAGTCTTTATTATAATGAATAGATATTTAACTGACACAGGTCTAAACAAGCCGAAGGCTTGGACCTAATATAGTTTTACTTCCAAATGTGCAAATGTTTTTGTTCTTAGAGCTCTAGCCTGGCTTCGCTAACCTTCCAAAGAAGTCTGGGCCCTGGAAATGAGAAGGTCCAATGGAGTACAGTACTCCACAGGAAATTTAGTTTCCTCAGGCTTTACATACTGACTGTGAAAGGTTCACAGACAGGAAAATCAGCCTGTAATCACAAAACTGATTTTGCCTCCTTTAGGGTCTTCTTAGGCATATGAAATTTCACTAAAATTGCAGTCTAACTGAAGAACGAGAACTCACTAGGTACCTCCTGGGTCAAAAAGTATTTCCAAGGAGCAGCTTCTGATTAGTGCTAGAAGAACACCAAGGCGTTTGGAAGACTTCTTTGGATAATGTGAGCTGCAGAAGAATGTTTAATCTCTTAAAAATCTTCCCTATACCTGAAGTTTTCTCTCTCTTGCAATCATAATCTCAGAGCTTGCTCCAGGTCAATCAAGAGGCTTCTTAAAATCCCATGTCCTCCTCCAAGTCAGAAACTACTGGGAAGGATGATATTTTTCCATTAAACATCAGGATAATTATTCAGGCAGCCTCCATAATTTCTTTCTGCAACCCAGCACGATTCCTAGACTGCTGCAACTATTTTAAATACTGTTGTATGGTATGTCTGAGTGAAGCTCAATAATGCCAAATGGCTTGATTTTTTTCAACATTCATCATATTAACAGGCAAGAACACAGATCGGATATAAGCTGGCAATGGGCGCTTGCAGTCTAGAAAGCCAACCATATCTTGGGCTGAATCCAAAAGAGCTTCGCCAGTAGGTCGAACAATGTGATTCTGCCCCTCTACTCTGCTCTGGTGAGACCTCACCTGCAGTACTGCACTCAGCTCTGAGGTCCTCAGCACAGGAAAGACATAGATCTGTTGGAGAGTGTCCAGAGGAAGGACACAAAAATGATCAGAGGGATGGAGCAAGAGGGATGGATGAGGAAAGGCTGAGAGAGTTTGTGTTGTTCAGCCTGGGGAAGAGAAAGCTCCAGAGAGACCTTATTGCAGCCTTTCAGTTCTGAAAAGGGGCCTGTAAGAAATATGGGAAAAGACTCTTTAGCAGTGCCTGTTGGGATAGGATGAGGGGTGATGGTTTTAAGTTAAAAGAGGGGAGATTCAGGCTGGGTGTGAGGAAAACATTCTTTACAGTGAGGATGGTGAAATATTTGCACAGATTTCCCAGAGAGGTGATGGATGTGCCATTCCTGGAGACATTCAAGGTGAGGCAGGATGTGGTTCTGGGAAATCTGATCTATTTGAAGATGTCCCTCCTCACTGATGAGGGTTGGACTACGCGGCCTTTGAAGATCCTTTCCAACTCAAACTATTCTGTGATTCTATGATCTCTGATTAGCTGCCGTTTGTAAAAAATACACCAACAACAAACCTTGACTAGTTAATTATATTTTTAAAAAATATTTAGTGCAATGTTTTAAATATATCTTGTGCCTTAAATGTAGAGAATTTTCAGCTGTGTAGAAACACCACTTAATTCAAAAGTTGTATGAGAGTGTTCTTGTCCCATTTTTAAATTATTTAGCTATATATACACCAGACTTTAAGTCAGATTCCCAAATCACTATTCCTCTGTGCTACAAAATTCTCTTTGTTCCATGGGATAAAAAAATATTTGAACATTATGATATACCAAATTGTTTCTCCATATATTCCAAATCATCAGACTGCTTTCTTGGAATGTATATCCATAATCCTTGCAAATTTTTCAAATATGGCCTTTCTTTTGTAGCAGAATTTATTAGCTGTGGTGTGAGAGCAATTCTGGAAATCTTTTGGCACTTTAAAGCTAGGACTTTATTGGACCTCTTGCCTACATAAAGCTTTCTGGACTGGGCTATTTCCTTCAGAGCCTGTGGCCTGCATTAACAGTGAAAGCAGTGTATGGCCTGTGACGATGACAACTAAAGTACTGGAATGGATTTCTATACCCAGGTGATATTAACCCTGAGTATTTTAGTTGTCTTTCCAGGATTTATACCAGTTTTTAACCCTGCAAAGGATCAGGCAGTCTGCCTGTATTCCTAATCTAATGGTTTTCATTTCCTGCATCTTCAGGGAAAAAAAATCTACACCAAGATTAAAGAATCCATCTGGTTTTACTACACACTGAGGAAGAATCAATTTAAGCGTTATGCCTTAATTTTTGCTAGTCTTACCCTATGTCTATTCTATTTTTAAAGCACTAAATTGGAAAAGTAACTGCATATAACTTTCCTATGGACATGAAGTGAAACAACTGTTCTGCTACTTGAACTTCTGACTTTACTTAAGATGCCAGCAATTTCCACCCTCTTGTCCATACTATGTTTGGTTGCTTCTGTAGGCACCGAAGTATCAGAGTAACCTCTTACCTGGACAAGTATATTGTATGACTTCGCTGGTTTGTAAAAAGCATCTTTCAACCTCTCAACTACTTATTTCATTCTTTTTCCTGTAACACTGTATGTCACACATCTCGCACATACTGCTTGCGATAGAACTGCAGAAATCTTGTCAAATGTAGCACTGGGGCATTATTTCCTTAAAGATGAGCTGCTCTTTGCCAATTCACCAGAAGTTCAAAGAACTAAATGTTTCATTTTCTGAGTATATCATGCACAAATCAAGGAGAACTCTACTTCATGCGCTATATAACATCTTATCAGGCCAATGTATGCTAGTTATGACTTTGCTCCAAAAGCACACAGTTTTTCTAGCTGTGTAGTCCTCCTAAAAAAAGGTAATATAAGGCAAAATAAAAGTGCAATGTTCTCCTGCACCACGCAACAGCGCCCACAATAGCATTAGCTAACCCTGCCACTGGAAGAGCTGGTAAGGTTGTCCCTTTACCATCTCAGTGCCTCATTGCCAGAGGCGTGTATCACTGAAAACTGACAGCTCAGCATGGGGTATATAAATAAACAAAGGCATCAGAAGACATAAAATAGGCTCTGGTTCCAAGCTCCAAAAATACAGCTGTAATGAACTGCACAAACTCATATTTCTACCAGATAGGGTTTAGGTTTTCAAAACACTGAAAACTTTTCACACAACTGATTAGGTATGAATAAGTACAGTAATGTTTACAGATACGTATGTTGTCTCAACTTTGATGGATAAGAAAACAGCAGGGCCTCAGCTGGATTTAACGGTTGTTAATGGATGGTTATATGCATTTGTTAATGGATGGTTATATGCATTTATTAGACAGCTTTTAACTTTTGTTGCAATGAATGGGAAAAGATATGTACCTGTATCTTGACACAAATACAGGGCCAAGTGCAGTAACAGTCCAGAATTACACCACGTCTATGTCTACACCCACATGAAAGGTAAAATGTCACTGCTGGACTGACAGAGAACTTGACTTTGTTACAGAGATCGACATGAGAGACCATCTTCCCTCCTCCAGATACCAGCATTTGGGAAGTCACTAGTAAGTGGTGCTTTATTTAAATGCATCTCCATAGTGGGCCTGAAGTTGTCTGAGTTTTTTTTTAAAAGTACAAGTACCAACAACAATGTACGGATCAAAAAATTCAATAATTCAATCTGTTTTCTACAAGCTTCTACTGAAGAATGTGGTTGTGATGTTATTAAGCTCTGTATGCACGAGAAGTACAAATTATCTAACAGAAAGTTCTGGAGGGATGTAAAAAATTTAACATTCTGCAGAAAAATAGTTTTCTTTCTTTCCACTGATGTGAATAAATAGATTTTTCTCAGCACTTTTAAGCTCACTTCCCTTTATGTTGTATAGCAAGTACTTACCAGGATGTTCTATAGTAAGTAAACACACATACCACTTTTTGCCCTCTAGAATTAATGTATCTGCCGTTAATAATGTCTCACAGTGGGCCACAGTCCAGTGAGTAAGAGTGCAAACTCCTTGTCATAAAGTATTTAAGTTTAGAAAAGTGACTGTCCAGGGCCACTATTGTGAGTCTAACAAGCTGATAGAAAGTAGTTCCAAAATAATAGACCATCTACAAACCAGAGATGTTGCCCCAGCTTCTGTTCCATATGAAGTACAGCTGCCTCACAGAAACTGCATCAGCAGCAGCTGACACTTTGAAAACTTAAAAAAGAACACCTGAACTAACAGAAATACATATCAGAGCCACTGGTGACTATGCCAACATATATATAAGGAGTCAGGTAAGGCAAACAAACAAACCCGCCTTGCATAAACTAGAGTTGTGGAGAGTACTCTGTCTCAGAAAAATATGTGCACATGAATACATATGGCTGATATGCGTACCCAGGCACAGTTCTTTGGAGCTATGTCTGAAGAACAGTTTGCTATGTAAAGGAGATTGCATGCCCTACCTCTGGCTGATACAGACTCCAGAGAAACAGGCAAAACTTCTAAATCCTAAAAAGTACAGATAAAAGGAGCAATTTATGCTTTTAATGCTCACTTCTGGAATTTATCATAAGTAACAATTCAAAAGATTGTCAGAAGTCAGACTTCTAACAAAAGTAGAGTGAATGGCACTTCAGAGCATTAGGGGATTCTTGAGTCCGGTCTCCTAAGGCAGACGGTTGCTTAATTAATTCAGATGTTCACTTTCCATATACAAGTTTCACTCTGATCTCAGATCTTATTTCCATCTATTGCTTTATTTCCATCACTGCCTGTGAGTTCATGAAGTTTTTTTCTTTGGTTTCAGTTACTCCATAATTAGTTCACCAAAGGAAAAAAAAAGAGTGTTGCTGCTGCTAGATATGGAAAGTTTTAAGGGTCTGAGAATCACTACTATGTTGCTTTGAATCCTCATATTGTGGGGTTACTTGCTATCTTTGCATTAAAACCATGCCAATTAAGAAATGTGCTGCTGGCCAAGGAAAGCAAGTACTCGAGAGAGGAGTCCGGACAAACAGCTGGAGTAAATCAGATACTATACTAATGGCAGACAATGTAAGGATGCTGATTTACATCCTCTGTGAATCCAAAACTCAGGCATTCTTCCTGTAAATCACACCAGTTTTCCTGGGAACATAGTAAGGAAGTGTTTTATCTACACTTTCTTGTAACACACAGGGCTTTTTTATTATTTCAAAACTGTTTACGTTTTATTAGTATGAGTTTCCAGTCCTTTGTTCCCTGGACCGTGTGAAGAATGGAAGCAGGGTGACTTGCTGCTATTTTACTTTTAGCTGGTCAATCATAGAGGATGTCTCACATTTCATTAGTGTTTCAGTCCTTAACTCCTCATATTTCTCAGGTTCTTTTCTCCTTTGCACAATGTCTGTGAGGACAAGAATGTGTAAGTGCCACCGCTACTCCATGCAGACTTTCACTGAATTGGTGTAATTGGATTTTGCACCTCAATTTGCAAGATACAGTTTGCCTGAAAACCAACCTATTTTGGTGAGCATAAAAATAAAATGAAATAAAAATGATAAGAAAGACAGGGCAGGCATTCACAAGCTACCGGGTCTCCACAGTCTTCAGCTGAGAGACCCCAGATTTCAATGTACCCTGAAAAGGGTGATTAATTTAAAGTGAGTGGAGTCTGTTTCTTTAAGACAAGCTCATAAATCGTGAAAGATCACCACTTCTTTTCAAAAGGCTCTCCACGGTCTGAGTTTCCCTTCTGGGTCAGTAAAGGCATTGAAGTTTTAATGGCATGCCATGGCAGATTACACGATACAGCTGTCCCGGCACCGTGAAAATTAAGTTATGCCCCGTGTCAGCAAGGTTTTTTTCCCTTTTCTTTCCCTCCCCTCCCCCCTTCACTCTCCCTCTTTCTTTATCTCTCCTTGTCCTCTTCTTCATTCTCCTTTCTGCTGGGAAGTGCGCATCCAAGGAGGACGTGGCACCCCGGCAGGAGCTGCTGCCACGACTGCTGTTGAGCCCCTGCTACTGAGACTGAGTAAATGGAGCTGATGGGTGAAGAAGAGCCTTCAAAATTGAGGGGTTTATTCCTTCTCCTCTCCCCAGTGCCCAGTGGCAGAGGCAGTCCTCGCTGCTCACCCACATGCATGCACCTATTCAGCCTCCCCAGCACTGCTGGACACCCACCATGTCCTCTGCATCCCGGCAGGTCTGCACTGTTCATCCCTCCACTCTGCAGCTCATGCACCAGCCAGCCCTCTTATGCCTCTAAGTACTGTTACAGGCTCTGGTGGCTGGAGATGCCTTTTTCCCACAGGTCAGGGCCTCATGTGTTGGTGCACACGTGGATGTGCAAGCACACCCATGCACAGATTCAGCTTCCTGCCTTAAAAGCAAAGGGCAATGCAGGTGGTACCCCCCACCTCACTATTCTTCTAGCTCCCTACCTTCACTTTGCAAAGAAAGATAGAGCAAAGAACTTACTGCAGCATGAGAAATTAATCACATTAGTATTTAGTCTGGCAGAGTGGGGATGTGGGACTGGACAAAAGAGATAAGGAAGAAAAAAGGAAAGAACAATTTGCTAACCATCTACCAATATTTTGGGTCAGACATTTCCAATCTGTTCTTCATTTTTATGACCTTAAAAACTTAAATTTCTAAACAGTAATTTAAACACATTTATCAGTCTTGATGATCTGGTTTCTTTAAGCGCTTTCTGAGAGAAGCCCACAGACAGACCACAGAAGGCCACCATCATAAAAATTATTGTTTTCATAATATTTTTAATACCTCAAGGTACTGAGTTATGACAGGAGGTAACCTTATGCATCTTCAATCACATCAGAGATGTTTGGTAAATCTTTGTTCTGGAAAATTAGTAAATTAGTTAAGACTTCACGTGGTAAAACCTGTTCTAATATAAAGCAAATATTAGCTAGTTTATCTCTTCCAGTCTGAGCTTATCTTTAATGGATACATAGATACACTTTACGTAGAAACAATATCTTACACCTGAAGTGCTTGCATTACACCTTATGTAGTAACTTCTCCAAAAGTTTCTGGCTTTAGACTTGCACACTTTTCAGTTAGTCTTCTGCTCTAACCAAGGACAATGATTTCAATGGGATTATTTGTGCCAGGGCACACTAATACAGGGATACTTTTATTAAGCTCTCTATTTGTTCTGCTGTTTCTGTGCATACTGGTAGGAGAGGATGAAGTCTTACTACCTGCATATTCAGCCATCTCTAGATTACAAACACTTGATTAGGTATTAATGTATTCTATTTTGGAAATAATTTGTTAGTAGGACTGGGAAAGTTTTCCTTGCCTTCCTCCATTGTTCCTATGTGCGAACTGCTGTTCAGAGACAGATTGTTACCCAGTAAGTAAGGAAAAAATATTTTGACTGTTTTAATAATATTTTAATAAACATTCCAATATTAAATCATCTGTATGTTGCCTTCTACTCCCCAAAACATGGGCATGTAACCTAAGCACAAAAAATGTTAAGTTCATTTGCCAACACAGTGTCAGACAAACTTCACCAGTCTACCAGAAAGTGTCCAGACACAGGACAAAATTAATTTTTTCCCATTATTCTTAAGTTTGTAATGCTTTTCACAGGTGTGACATGAATTCATGAGAAGAGGGGACTTCTAGCCAAAGGACTCTGATTCCGGAAACATTGAACAAAGAAATTTTAGCAGCCGTGTGCCTCCTTAGGTACTTTCCATTTGCAGTTGGCACAAATGATTTGAGAATTGAATCTGTATGACGCCATTAGATGGGGACGGGAGCAGAACAAGGGTTTTGCAGTTTATCCCATACATAGGTGATGTATGGGCATTAAACTAGAGGAACTTTTACAGCACTGCAATAATTCTGCTTCGGTAGTAGCAGAGACTGAGGATCAACTTATCTCACAGCTTTACCACCGCATTTGTTTTTATGCATACCCCAGTTTCTTAATACACATCAGTGTGGGGGGAGAGCTGGTTGCTATTCCTATTTGTGCTGCTGCTATTCACAACAAGTAAATCTTTCCCATGTTTTTTGTGATAGGTTCAAGCCTTTATCAACTGAGGAGAGCTGTGAGCTGCCCAAGAGCTGTTTTGTTGGCAGGGGGTTAAGGAGAATTGTCTGTCACATCAATTATCTGCCCTTGGGCTTTCAGAAAGAAGGTGTCTTAGAGACCGGTCACTTTTCTTGTACATCCACACACATGGACACCAAAACAGTTCACACTTTGACTAGGAATTGCTCTCCCCCTCTCCCAGTGTTGCTGCAACCTATGTTAAATCAGCTCATTCCTCCTTCTCAGTAACACTAGACAGGCCCCTGCTTTGAATACACTGGACCACACAAGGGAGAGGGGAGAAATACCTTTCCCTCAACCCTTTCTCTCTGTCATTTGGAAGCCTGTGTTCTAATAACAAATGGTGATGAAAGAGAGAAAGAAAGAGAGGAAAAGAGAAAGAGAAAGAAAGAAAGAAAGGGAGAAAGAAAGGGGAAAGGAAGGAAGGAAGGAAGGAAGGAAGGAAGGAAGGAAGGGGGGAGGAGGGAGGCAGGCAGGAAGGAAGGGAGGAAGGAAGGAAAGAGAGACAAGCCTTCCCTTCTTCCTTTTTTTGCAGCAAACAGCTTTGAGCCTTGGTCAGGGAGCCCATGAATTGGACTACTGGATTTGCAAAAGGGCCCGGGAGAGGTCCCTATAAATCTTCCCCACACAGAGGAGGCTGTCTGTCTGCTTCTGGGCTGCTGCTCATTGTGCCGAAAGCTTAACTGCTTTATTTTCATCCAGGGGAGTTGGGGAAGCAAATGGAAGGAGGGGGAAAACAAGGACAGGATGAGGGGGAGTTGCAATAAACCTGAGGTTTATGGATATGGCTTTTTTTCTTTGTCATTCTCAAAGGCATTTATTTCCATCATTATTATCCCTTAGAATACTAACTGAAACATTTTTCCTACTTTGTTTATTGCCTAATTTGCTTTATTCCTGTGTCCTTATGCTGCTATTTATGAAATGGAAACTATATTAAGTCACCCAAACACTTGTCAGAATATCAAGACACTTTCTTTGGCTGCTTACCCTAGAAAGACTAAGGCAACTAATATAAAAGTAATCAAAAACAAACCTGGAAGTATAAATTTATGTATAAATCCTGCGTGTCTGCATGAATAAATACATACATGCACACACACAGGCACACAGATACACAGACACCCCACACACACACACACATTCTTGATACATTGGAGAAATGCCAGCTGTAATTGCTACAAACTAAATATGGCTTTATGTTTTCTCACTGACTCTTTTACCTGCCATATTCAGCCTTTCTGCTCATAACTAATTCCTTGATTCCATTTCATGGGTCACAAAGCAACATACCAACCTATTTTGTAGCAGCACATACATACTTTTTGGATATAGTTTTAGTATGATGTCACCAAAATTATGAGAATAGAGAGTATTACTAAACATCACAAAAGCATATGAATTATTTAAGAATGGATTATCTAGATTTATTTCTGTAAAATGTAATTTTTATCTCCACAAATTACCCCAGCATGTAATCTAAATCTGAGAGCATAGCAGACAATTTCTGATTCTGAAAATTATAAACAGGATAATGGAATTGTTAATTTCAGCTTTCATGCATGGGAAATTATCCCCCATCTTTCAACATTTATCTTACAGAGAAAGCTGCCTGAAGGCTGAATCCAAAACTAAGCACTATATTATGAAAGAGAAACAAAGATACTTTGAAATAGAAAGCTTGATCCATCCATTTGCAAATAATGCTAGAGAGAGACAGTGAATTGCATCTCTTTACAGTTACTACGAATTTCACTCAGTTCTCAAATTCATTTGACCAAATAAGGAAAATTAGACCTGCAAAATCAGGACAGAGCTGACAGTGCTGCAGATGTGGATATTCCTTTTTAGCAGAAGGAGGAAGAGAGAAAAGTGTTTCCCAGTTCTTAGATACCAGCTTGTTTGGAGTACTGTTCGTGAGCAAAGCATGTAAATATAGACAGTTTCTTTGCGCCTGCATGCTTGTGAACAGGTGGGTGAGGGGAGTTTGAGAATTCCTAATCCTATGGCTCTCAGGACCTGGAGAGTTGTACCCCATCTGGGTAACTGGATTAAAAATCTTTTCTCATTTCAAAGGTTTGATCTCAACAAGGGTTTGATGTGATGAAATCAAAGTGGCAGCTCGAATTTGAAAACTATTTGGATTCGAACTTCCTGAAGTCTAGATCTGTGGCAATGGCTGCAGTGGATATGAATTGTGTGGTAACATCACTAATGCCTGTATGAAGAAGTTTTTCTTGAGGAAATATAAAAATATCCCAATTCTAAATTAACATCAATTCCAGTGAGAATAACCTTATCGCAAAACAATTTTTGTCAGCTAATGGTAAGTCGTTCTGGTGCTATCAGCCCCTTAATGGCAATAATAGAAGATTTTGTCTCAACACAGGCTAAGCTAAACTAGTAATAGCTCCAAAAATTATGTATTGTTATTTTGTTGCCTATGTCACTATCCAGCTTTTGAGGACCCCAAATACTTGAGGACACTTCATTGCTGGAAAGGCATATCCCATATGATTTTGAGCAAGTCACTTTCGCCTTTTCCCAGCCTCAGTTCCCAATCTGCAAACTGGGGATAATAATAGCATGCCTATTTCACAAAGGCCTTCTGAGAAAAGTGTGTGACAGTGCTTTGAGGCAAACGCTTTGCACAAGTCCAGGTAGATGACATCAACTGCTCTACCCCTGTCCATCAGTTCCATAGCCCCATCATAG
>JAOEHY010006731.1:0-16689 GCA_025447955.1 Psilopsiagon aurifrons | reverse complement strand
GCATTGGCAATATCGATCGTGGCATACCACTTGGCTGCCTTTGACTCCTGTTCATACTGAAGTTCTAGCATGTCTGGTACAGAGATCTGCAAAATACTGCATTACCTAGACAACAGCAATTTTCAGGAAGTCCAGACTTGTAGGGTGAATATTTGTTTATTCCAAAATTGTGATCAGTTGTTGCCATATGAAGCTGTAAGTTATTAACCGTTTCTACATGTTGTTCTTGGCGCAGTAGTTGAATATGGGTGACTGTGTGCAATGAGGCACTAATGTTTGCTGAGGTGATCGGAATGGAACTGGTTCTAAGCCTCATCTTTGTAATGGATTGTAAGCAATATGCTGTTTCTCACATCTCATGCTAGGAAAAAGGCACGTTGAGAGGAATGTTACTTTATCCTGTTAAAAATCCTGCTGCTTTCAAGAGGTGTGCCCTTGCCTATCATATCACTTAGAGATTCAGGAGTTTCTATCTCTAAGTCTTGTCTGGTAACAAAGTTAGCTCTTGTGTTTCAGGTAAGAACTGAATATTCAACAGTAATGCTTAGAAAAAGTCACCAATACCAGCCACTTTTGCCAAATGCAATCCAACATGAAGCAAGAAAAATGCAGTTGCAGACAAGATTTAGCATTATCTTTCAGACAACTTGATGCTGGACAAAGCCTCTTTGCACAACTCCATTCTTTGTATGTTCCAAGCTACTTCTTGTTTCCTTCCTCTTTATTTTGTTTACAGTATGCCTCCGTTTCTATCTTTTTCCTCCCTGAGCTCAGGCCTCCATAACCCCAAGCTGGACATGTCTTCGCTGGGCTTGCTTCCTTGATTTGTCTGAGTGCACCCTCTGGCAATGTGGGAGTCTGGATGCCTTCTCTTCTCCCACTAGCTCTTTTTCATTTATATACTTGTCATATATCTCAACTGTACCTTGAACTGTCTCAGTTTTCAATCTTAAATGAGCTTTTCCTGTTCTCTGAGACAAAATAATCTAACTTTAGAAATCACAAAACACCATAAATACAGTTTCCTATCCTGTAAGATGCCGACTCTTCTGAACCTCAACATCTGTATATGTAAATAGAGAGATATATCTCCTTTTAATATTACAGATAGGCTTGGATTAAGCATAGTTTTTCTAACAATTTCCTCAAATTTTTACAGTGGAACCACCAATTAGCCTTGAAATTTATGTATCTTTACATTAAATTGTTGATTGAGCTATAGTTTCTAAAGCATTTTTACAATCTGCAGAGCATAACCTCTTCAGAGAAAAAGAAAGAAGTACAATAAGTGAAATGTTTTGTGTTACCGTAGAGTTTTTAAAATGGAAAAGTGAATCTGTAAATTTCATAGATGTTTAAAAATGAACATAATTTCTTTACAGGCCCACATTGTAAATTATTCATTACCCAAGAAATGGAAAAATGTCATTTAAGTGTCAGAAAGATTATACTTTGAGATGCAGTGGGTGTGTCCATAATGCTGTGCTAAACCACACCAGATAAAAGTGAATAAAAAATTTATAAAACAACACAAATGTATTAAAACATCCTTCAGAAATTTCAGGGTGACTGCTTCACCTTTACATGCCAAGTAAAAATCATGAAATAAAACTAAACCTACATATTTCTGTGGTATTTAAAAAAAAAATTGTCAGAGAATAAACAGCCTGTAAAAAGCACTCCTGATAAGAGTAACAAACAAGTCGGTTTAAAGTCTGCAAAGTAGCTAATATCAGTTTCTGGTGTCACAGATTGCAGGTCTGTTTCTCCAGTGGTACTGATACACTAATAAGAATCTGGTTTAATGCCATGACTTTTCAAAGTGTAATCATAGAGACTTGCTTGCAAGGAGCCAAAAGATTCTTACGAAATGCAGTCTTACATTGTTTATATCACTTTTGTCCTATTTCAGTTTAAAGTTTTATAATGACAATGGGTGGTGGCATGCGCAGGTTCATAGGCCAAAAAAGTGCAGGGGTCACTCCCTAACACTGCTGGGCATATTTTTTTTAGATGTCGTCACTTACCCAAAGCTACCGCTGCTCTAACAGGAACAGCAGGGTAACTTGAAACATGAGCCAGCCCACAGGCTGCCTTCACTGATACATAATGGAAACTAATCTAAACTAATTATAATCTAACAAACCCTTTGTGTACTATGCCTTGCCCTAGTATGAATATGGTTAGAGAGGTTTGTTAACGTAAACATGGTTTAAAATGTCCTGCTGTTTAATCATCAAACTGATTAGAAATTCTACAAAGAAACTTCTGTGAAAAGCATAAACTTTGATTTTTCCAACCAGGTCTTTCTGTTATACTTGTGATGTTTTATTTGAAGAATCAATTAATGATTCTTTCTCTCCCCATCTGCTATGAATCATTTCAAAGCATAGAAGTGCTTTGTGTATCATTCCAAGAAGGAAGTGCTTTGTGTGTTTTCAGACAGCAGCTCATCCAGTAAATTAAGATTTGACTTTATATTTGAAATACAGTGTACTTGCCTTTGAAGTTTGTGCACCTTTAGATGAGTGCTCCAAATAGAAATTTAAATTAGTTTCTATTAGTTTTCTCTCTGCTGCATAAAGTAGCTAGCCTGTGCTCACGATCCTGCAGATTGTGTCAGGATGAGAAACTGATGATAGAATCAATGTATCTTTGATGCAATCTTGTTTACATGCAAAAAAGACATACAACATTTAGTTTCTCCCAGTATATTAAGACCAAATAACAGAAAGCAATTACCAGTTCTAAAGCAGATGTTTCAGACAGGGCTGCGTGTTAGTGTGACATGCCTTGCACAGCCTCCCTGAACTTCCGCCACTGCATTTGTAGTATTTTACATTCAGCATCTGCTCTGGAACAAAATACACTTTTTCTCAGATGGAGAAATGTGGGCAAAGACCAGAGAACAGTTCAGGCCAGGGCCCTGCCCTTTCATGGGCACAATTTATGCAAGATCTGAGTCCCTAAGGCTTTTTTGTCCTGCAAAGAATGAGGCGTCAGAACTACACACACCCGTCCGACCCCTTGTAATACCTCCATACCCTGCTCCATCATCTTACAAAAATACACGATCAACAGGCATTAGAACAGCCACCACATTTACATGCACCCTTGGCAAGATAAGGTATACACATAATAGGTGATGAGGACCTTTATCAAGATTTAAAAATGCCACTTTCCTGCCTTTGACTCTGCTGACAAGAATATTGGGCAGCTGCAGTAAGATAGACAGCAAATGATCTACCAGAGGTTGCTTTTATATAAAATGACAAGTGCTTATTCAACTTCAAGAAACTGAAAAAACCACATGAGGGTGGTATTTTTAGTTTTCCAGTCTACACTGAGCTACAAATTTTTAGAATTTCTCCACAATCCTTCGGGCTGAGTCCAGCCACCAGTTCTCCATCTTGGCCTCTTCTGGCACTGAAACAGGGGATGCAGAGAGAGCTTTGCCTACAAGCCACCAATGCCAGCCTCTCCCCAGCCTCTTGAAGCAGCACTGGCCAGCTAGCAGAGTACTGCACGTTGTGGCTGAGATGATGACTACTGGCTGGATAAAAATTCCTAAAGTTAGACATTTTTTTTCTTCCTAGTCTTATTCATGCAGAATGAAAATGGAAGTCCATAGAACAAAGTCCAGTGACTTGTACTGCTTTGTTTGCAAGGCAGCAGCCACAGGTGCTTATTTTGATAAGCAAGTATGTCACTGCCTATGTTACACCCAGTCACATCATGCATGGTCATGGGGCTGACAGTGTGCCCACTTTTCCCAAGGAATTCCATCTGGAGACAAGCAGGTGAGTGATGTTCTGCTCCCTATACACCATAAATATAGAGTCATGCTCCTGCTGTCAGGTCATTCAGGCTCCCACAGAATATGTCATTTCTTTTTCATTCACATCTGCAAGGAGGTGCCAAGTGACTACATCCATTGCTCCTCACCAAGCAACTCTGCAGCTGCAGCCCATGCATTTATACAAAGATAGTGTCCTTGAAATGTGTGTGTCTGAGTAGGCTGTACCTGGGAAACCTCTCTCTGTTGTACCTCTCCAAACACCACTAGGAACAAACATCTTTGCCTCCACAAATATCTGTGATGGAGATACTGACTTTCACTGTTCCGCTGCTTCCTTCAGCTCTTAGACCAAGAAGTACTGTGAACAGCTCAAAAGGACTGAGTATCATTTCCCTGATGGAACTGGCTTAAGCAGAATTATTTGGATAACCAGGTGAACCAGTGGCAAACTCTGCAAGAATACCTCACTGCAACTTCCAAGAGTAAGTGTAAATTGTAGATTCATAGAATAGTTTTGTTTGGAAGAGACCTTCAAAGGTCATCTACTCCAACCCTCCTGCAATGAGCAGGGATCTCTTCAACTAGATCAGGTTGCCCAGAACCACAGCATGTGGATGGTTCTGATACTGTCAGTCTGTCATGGTAGCCTCAGAGTGTCACTACTGGTGGCAGCAGCACTACGGCTGTGCAGCAAGTGCAAGGGAGAAGTTTAGGAGCTCTGCTAGGCTTGAGTCCTAACACAGGTCATGTGAAGAACTTCTCATACAAGTTTCTGTTTACAGTCTAGATGAGGTATCAGATGACTAAATGCTGTCATACTGTTAGCTGTTCAGTGGCTTATACAATACACTACTGTGTTCAATCTAGTTATAGCAGACAGTCTGTATCTTTCAAAGTGCTACCTTCGTATGCAGCTTCAGCAAACTCAAAATGTTAAAAAAGACACACAGTTCATCTTTCTGGCTCCTAGAATTAATCCTGATCATTTATTCCTTTTCTCTATGCTCAGTGGGTAAATAGAGTAGCACCTGTAGGTCTATCGCTCTAGTACCTTTTATCAGTATTAAAATACATTTTTTAAAAAAGCAGCTCCATGTTAAAGAGATGACTCATAAAGCTGCAGCAACAGTTAGCTGACTTGAAAGAGATGTTAATGTCAGCATTTCGATTTTCATTACCAAAAATTAAGAAGGGCTAAATATGTCTTACACATTTTATCTCACATTTTATATTTTTTAAATATAAATAAGCAACAGAGATTGATGTGTGTGCTGCACTTCCAAAATTCCATTTCAACATAGATTTGAGCCTGTATTTCATATAGAAGCAACAGAACAAAATTTAAGCTCTCGTGCTTTTTTGTTTATTTAGGGTTTTGTCCCCAGATATGGTTGAGACAATAATATGCACAAAACCTTGCCTCAGAGCTTACAGCTTAAGGACTGAAACCTATACTACTTCTATGAACACAATTAACAGGGATAAGTAGATAAGTAGTCCTATTGAGTTCAAGGACGGGTAAAGTGCTAAACGTTTGCTGTATTGTACTTCATCTGCATAAGTGTTTGCATGCAAAACATATAAATACTAACTAAATACAGATAAAGTGTATAGTGCAAAGTAAAGAAAGATGTGACAGAAAAGTTAGTTTAAACAGAGAAAAATATATAAGCAATGCACATAAGCAATATACATGGTTTTTTCAAACACACGTATGGAACAAGATAACAGCCTTGATATAAAAGTTGTAACTAGTATTGATGAACCATACAGTTTGGAAATAAGATTTAGCTTTATTTTCTTTTTTGTCTGTTTAGCAACTACTGATCCTTTTTTTTCTGTTTTCTGTATACATGCCATATGGAAATTGCAATAATGTACCTTAACATTCTGTATTCCACCTATTTAGAAAGGGGCTTGAAGATATTAAGTTTTGAATAACCATTTCTGTTCTTGTTTCTTTTTTCCACTTATTATATATTCTAAGTATAGATAGCGGATAGCGTGCTAAGTTTTGTTTTATTTTGTTTTAAAACAGGAAAAGACTCTTGGCTCGTTAGAGCATTAGGTTTCAATCTGGCTGAATGTTCCTCCTTCTCTGAAATGGATTTTTACTTTCCATTTCATCATAGTGCCTTAAGAGTTTTATGCTATGAGTTAATACATGAATAAAGTAAAAATAATTCAGAATATTATTACAACAGTATTCTCCAGAAAATAGGATTACAGCTACATCAAGACCAGTATCCTGACCTTTATAGTGGTCAATAATGCATACCTAAGGAAAGGAAGATACATATCTAAATTCACACTTAAAGTCAGAGCAGATATTGACAAACCTTAGCTGGGATATCCTTCTGGCATTCCATGACCTGCGGTTAAGGAACTTCGGAGCTAAGGGTGATTTCTTTCTTTGTAGAGGTTAATGTAAAAACTGATAGTCAAGTAGACTTTAACTCGTATAACTGCAGTTTGCAGCGTATCATATGGATTCCAGTAGTTATCTCCTAAATTAATTTACTTGGGGAGCTATCTATCCAGACAAAAGCCAAGAGCTTTGCATGGATTGTTTATCAAGATTCCGGTTCCAAAGCTAATACATTTAAATGCAACTAAACTATAGTTATATTCTAATGCAATCTACAAATACAGACATTCCTTTCATCCTAATTCCATAAATATATATCTTTTTGAGACAATCATCTTAGAAGAGTGTTCCAAATACAATCAATTAGCAGTTACTGGCAGTGTTTTCTCACAGAGAAGGGTCAGACTACACAGCATATGCAGTGAAACAAGACAAATTAAAAGCACTTAGCAGCTTGCATTATGAGCTTTAAGTCTAAATGTACAATTAGAATAGAGCATTCACATTTGCAAAAACTGAACTGTGAAAAGCTATGGGTTTTGTCTCAAAATGGTTAGTCAATGTGTGGGATTTGGATTGTGAGGGAAAGAAAGTAGTGACTTCGGTTCAAACACAATTTAATATTTATGTAGTTTCTCTTTTAATATAATCAGTATGAAGACAGATTTTAGGGACCACCTAGAATTTTGAAACTCTGAGTATTTAGGATCAGAATTTCTGGACAGAACAAGGTAAATCTATAAAAACAAACTAACAAAAAAAAATCATACAGAACAGGGTATATTTTATGGTATATTTCTATATCATACCTATCGGAGTATTTTTAGTATGCAAAGATGGAAGAACATTACAATCTGAACATAGGCTGAAGCTGTTTCTCGCTACAGAAAGGAGGGAGAGGATTTTAAGCTGCTAAAAGGAAGATGAACAGGCATTAGTTACTAGAACTCGGTGCGATTTCCAGACTGATCAAGAAGAAGAAAACAGCCATTAAAAACAAATAGTTACTACTACTAAAATATGTGAAAAGATGATGGTAGCTAATGACCATCATTAGCATTCTCTACTGATAGATTTTCATAATAGAAATCTCTATTCTCATAATACTTGTCTTTGTAAATTAACCAACTTTGACATAGAAATTTGGTATACAAGGCTAATTTTGAATCTGTTAAGTGCTTCAAACTGCAGATGTATGAGATATGCAATCATCATGTCCATGGGAAAATTGTCAGAAATAAAGCAAATTCACTGGAGCATGAAAATACAAGACTGGAAAGAAGTGAGACTTCCCTGCTTGACATCCAAAATACAGTTTACCAGAAGGCATATAAAAGATGAAACTCCCTACAAAACCCACCAAATCTGTGTCCTCCTAATCAAACAATGAACGTGCTTGGAGTTTTTCATTTGGTGGTCTGGTTGTTGGGTTTTTTCCTGTTTACTGGAAAGTTTTAAGCCCAAGCATTCTGAGTAGATCCAGCTTCAGTCTGGAAAATATTACAGAATATTTTCCACTCCCTTTGAAGAAGGAAACTATTGTGATCAGTATTTTGTTTCAAACCCAAGGCAAAACAAAAATAAAGTGTGTGCATACATATATGTATATAACATAAATGCATTAATTCCATGGTTGAGCACATAAAGCAAACTGTTCTCCATTGAAGAGTTATTTCAAGACTGTATAAATGTAGCAGAATAAAAGACAGTCCGAAATTAATATCTTACAGTTCAAAGAACAGAATGATTTGCATGTGACTTTTCCATGGTTACCAAGTATACAAAAGAAAATATGCAAACCAATGTATTAAGTGGGCACTGTTTGAATATAATCTATGTATACTAAAAATAGCTAAGAATATTAACAGAAATGCCTGTACCTTCAGTGGCCTTGGGTTCATGAGCTCTGCAGAAGTCACATATCTCAAAAATCTTTAATAGAGGGGACACTATGCTTATAGATGGCCTTTTTTGCTTCTGATAGACATTTATTTTTGATGGACAACTGATTTCCGACAATGCTGTGGTTTACCATTACAGTAATTATCAGCTTCAGTGAAGAAGTTAAAGTTTGCCCAGTTTTCAGTTGTGCTCAAAGGGCTTTCATCATAGCGTATTAATGAGAAATCTTGGGGGCAGCTTTTTGTTCTGATCTGTATATTGCTCAGCACCAAGGAATGCCAATATATAGCAAAGGCTCTTCAGCACTACTGCAGTGTGATGTAATCTCTTACCTGCACTGAACACTTGTCCTGTAACTAAAACCGTAAGCATATGTTTTCAATTATAGATTGAAACTTCCGCTGAAAATAACCTCAAAAGCACATATAAAATAACATTTAGACTTAATTCATTAACTCTTTTTGGAATAAATCAGAATACATTTGTGGCTTCTTCGAAACAGCTTATGAATATTGTAAGTAACTTGACTGCTGGTGAATTTCCTGCATGAGTAAATAATAATAGGTAGATGCAAGACAAGCAAATAATCAGGAAAGATGAGAGATAAGCCTCTCTGAAGTACTTAGCTAAATATTAGCAATGAACATTCTGTGAACACAGGATAGTAAGATTATTAATAAGGTAGGCAGATTTATTTAAATTTTTGGGTTTTATTGTTATTCTGGGCAAGGCTGTGTTTTAATAAGACTGTATGATTTCTATATGGATCACTTTTAAGAAACTCAACAAGAATTAAGTTTCCAAAACCAAACAGAACAGCCAAAATAGATTGAATTGTAGCCCAAGACTTCAACTGTATAAGAGGATTCACTGTAGAGCTTCAACACAGAGAGGAAAAAGCATTAAATAGGAAGAGACGAGTGATGATGTGCAGATGTGCAGCATCACCTGCAGCTATGACAATAACATCCTTGACTCTGTAATCGAAGACAAATGAATGTTGCTGCTACTGTAGCAGAGGCAGGGAGTGGGGGAGAAGGCTGCTCTCCTGGGGTGTGTGGGTGGGGTGAGAAGCCATTTACTTCTGTAGAGAAAGGGAGGCACTGGGAAGATTAGGCAACTGCTGCTTTAGAGGAGGAATGATTACTCTTTCATGGGATAGCTCAAGTCAGAAAGGGTACACAAAAGGCAACAGAAGGCATGATCCTGGTCTGGCTTGAAGCACAAGATTAAATAAGGGATTAATACTCTGTGTTTGTCAAAAACAGGAAGAGTAACATTTTTTGCAGAAATCCCCTTTGTGCTGGTTTTGGGTGGGACAGAGTTAATTTTCTTTACAGTAGCTAGTGTGGAGCTATGTTTTAGATTTGCGCTGAAAACAGTGTTGACAATGCAGAGACACTTCCATTACTACTGAGTAGGGCTTACACAGAGTCAAGGCATTTTTGGCTTCTCACAGCACCACACCAGCAAGAGGGCTGGGGGTACACAAGAAGTTTGGAGGGGACACAGCTGGGACAGCTGATTCCAACTGACCAAATGGATATTACATGCCACAGGATGTCATGCTCAGCAATAAAATCTAGGAGAAGAAGAAAGAAGCAGGGAATGTTCAGAGCGAATGCATTTGTCTTCCCCAGTAACTGTTATGTGTGATAGAGCCCTGCGGTCTTGGAGATGGCAACACATCTGCCTGCCAGTGGGGCATGGCGAATTAATTCATTGTTTTGCTTGTACATGTAGCTTTTGCTTTACCTATTGAGCTGTCTTTATCTCCATTTTCCAACTTCTACTCTCCTGATTCTCTCCCCAGGCCTGATGGCGGTGGAGTGAGCAAGCAGCTATGTGGGGCTTAGATGCTGGCTGTGTTTAAACCATGACACTCTTCATCTCCTTTCTCTCTCTCCATCAAAGGGTAGTGCTCCAGGATTGCAGTGGACACATGTCCAACCCCAAAAGATTCATAATTCTGTTGCTTTCCTACTTGTAATCAAAAGCAATTATTTTGTCCTGTGTAACCAAACCAGTAGCTCACGCTTGTCTACTGTCTTCAATCACATAGCTTTCTAAAGAAAAATATTATGGCACAGTGGAACAGTTTAACCGTTTTATTTATCTAAAGACTTAAGAAAATCATGGAAAGCATCTCATAACAACTCACTAACACCTAAAACCAAATCTTTTGACGGGAAGACATTGTAAAGCTGTGTTGCAGATATATGTTATTCAGAGAATGCATGACTGAGTTGAATTCACACCCTACCTTCTCTGCGTATTATAAGTAATTCTAAGAATCTGAGGGGTTTGCCTTATTTGACTTCCCACTGGAGTCATAGGAACACTGAGTCCAATGGGAAGCAAATCAGTTACTACAGAGTTTCTATAATGATATGGTGAATTTGGTGTAATAAAACCTGGTTGGATAGGAATGTGTTCTTGTGAAGCTGGAGAGAGATATGGTATTAACCTTCATTAAATCCCAGAAAATGCTGGGATTTGAGGAGACTAAAGTAGCTCAGAATTAATGGAGTTATTTACAATGTCAATAATCTGCACTGCTATAATGTTCCTCATCAATACGGTAACCAGCAGTCACAACAGAAAACACAGCTTTAAATGTGACATGTTGTAAGGAGATTGCCAAACCTCGCTCTTAGCCAGAATGAATACATGACAGCCAAAGGAAAATTGCTTAATGGGACATTTCTTTGCATAGAAGTCTAACACTTCAGAGGAAACACAAAACCTGAGGAATTTACAAAAGAAGTGTAAAATGTCTTTTGACCAGCTGGGGTTTTGATTTGCTCTTGAAAGACTGCCACATCAATCACTTTACATTAGAAAACAGGTGTACTAAAACTGAGGTTTCTAACATCTAACTAACCCTAGGTTTCCCCTAAAAGCTCTTTACCTAAGAAAATGGAAGAAATGAGGCTGTGCATGGATTACTGAAAGCTCAAAGAACCGCAGCCTCTGTTGCATAACCTGTACCTACATAAAAAGTTACTGGACATTCTGGGGTGAGGGAACTAGTGCTTCACATTCTGAGTTTGCCTATCAAAGAGGCAGATCCAACAAAAGCATGGAGGAGATAAAAGGTAACAATTCTTCACTCTCTTTTTAAACTAAATCATTATGGGTCATCAGATGAAAATAGACGTGGCAAAGTCAAAGGAAGCAAATGTAGGTCTTTATTCATCAAACATACCCTAGTTTGTCAGAATAGGATGAAAATTTAAGAATTTGTATCTGGTTCATGGAATCATGTTTATCTACTGTTTTCAGATATTTTTATTATTGTTGTTTGAAACTAAAGATAATACTTCAAGATTTTTGTCATAACATTTTCCTTGTCCTTTTAAAGAACTTTTTAATTGTAATCCTGCCTCTATTAAATCACTTCTCATTGCAGTACCTAGTATCGTATTACACTATATTAAGAGGTGCCTTCCAGTTGCCTGATACAGTACTTCAAAGAATGGGAGTTTTCTAATTTTTTCTGAGGAGCTCCAAGTTTCTCCCAAACTCCAGGAAATATGCCATTTGAATCTGCAATATATTTCTCAATTTATCTATGTTTCAGGATTTTCTGTTATGTTATTTCAATTCATGAGAGCATCTTATCTTTTTAAATTTTAGAGTAGGTTCAAAATCAATAACCATACAATTTGTATTTTGTTGTTTTTTTTGTTCGTTCGTTTTTGGTTTGTTTTTTTTTTTTTTTTTCTCTTTTTTCTCTATGGTAATTTAACAGATGCAATATATTTAAATATGTCAGTTGAAAAGCAGTTGTGGAAATGAACTTACTTGTTTTCATCTATGCTTTTCAAAAACTGCCTTTTCCTTTCATTTTATGCAGCACTTCTTTTCCTTTTCCATAGATTCTTTTTAAGAACTACAATGCATACCTTTAAACTGCCATTTAATCACTTTCTTCCCTTATGTTTTTGCTTCCTTCTTTAGGTGTGGAAACCAGATGCATGGCTTCTGCAGCTATCAGGATGTACTCATGGTCTCTGTGCTGAGTTAAAAGTTTTAATTTCCTCATCTCTAGCTTTCAGATTAGGTTTTTTTTTTTTTTTTTCATTAGCTTCTTCTTTCCAAAGTCCCCTTCTCCGAAGCTTACAGTCAATTTTCAAAATAATGAGGATTCACATGTAAGTATTCTGAAAAGGATTTTGAGTTTAATTACACTACAATCAGTATTACTCAGAGGTTTAATGATACTTTTATGCAGAACAGCCCTCTGTGCTTCTGCCAACAAATTTGAAAACAATTTCAAATTATTGTGAGGATTAGGATCTAAAAGTCAGTTCTTCGTATTAACTAGAAATTCCATCTCTGCCAACTTAAGTATTAAAGCAGATCAGAAATTGAAACAAGCTCCTATTTCTGTTTTAATAGATAGTGAGGCTATCCTTCTCCTCATCCAAACCTGAGTAATGAAACAAATATTTTTATTGTTTGTCTTACATAGCTATGCATCTTTTGAACAATTAAACTTCTGACAGTGCAGCCTGGAATACTAGTTGTAATTACTGCAACTGAAGAAAAGATAAATGAATTTTCAGCAAAGAAATGAATAGTAACTGGAACGGGACTTAGGTTTAATCAAACATGTAACCCTAGAATCAGTAATACATCTTCACTTACATGCTCTCTTTCAAGAAATGATTTGTTTCCTCACAAAGTTGTACCACTTCCGTTAAGAGAATTATATTAGGCTTAGATGCTTAGCATAACTTCTCCTTTCATGGTAAGACATAAGCGGATTTAGGCAGACAAAACTCTCAGCCAGAACAATTTCATACAAAAATGCTTTAAACAGCAAATTCACCTACTCAGTCTACTTTCCTGACAGTTACAAAGCACAAAAATTCAACTGCATATTAAAAAACCCAGCAAAATAAAACAGCAACCAACCAAACACAGAGAACATATGTAAACTAGAAACCATAACTAATATTGCACTAAAACCTCACACAAAAGCTGTTTCATGTCAGGACTGTCTTTCAAGGGGAGTTCTTCCTTAGATTAGTTTTGCTCTTTCCAAAATTTGATCCTCTTTCTCCCCTGCTGGGCAAATGTTCTCTGAGGAGTGATTAAGAGGGAACATTTTGTATCATTGGGCTTTGCAACATTTGTACTTTGAAAGTAACACCTACTTCTGTTACAATTCAGTGACCATAAGGAAGCGGCCAGATACCTCCAACTTCAGCCCCTGGAAACTGCATTTTTCATAAGCAGTTCTCCTTCAGAAAGAAAATAAATCAAGTACCTCAATACTGTAAAGCAGTTACATCCTGGAAGTAAGCAGCTACAGCACTCATTTTCTACTCTCTCTCTTTTCCACTTTGTCATGGGTTCAGTAGCAGCAGCCATTTTTTCTCGCTCTTAGTAGCTGGTGCAGCAAGAAAGATGAAGTCTGTACACGGAGCATTTCAATTTCACCTCAGCCCTCAAAACAGCTTGGCACACCACCTCTTTTAGAACCAGAAAGGAAATGTTGTGACACTTTTTCTTAAATGAAGTTCAATAATATCTTTCCATGTGGATATTTCTCACAACATTTTTTTCCTCCCTCTCTTCACAATTAGGAATGGCAAGTAAATACACATATTTTTGAACAGTTGTGTTGTGGGGTAGAGCAGGGACATCTATCTTTAGAACTCTGTTATTCCATGTTCCAAAACTCGCAGCACACACTCAGCCCAAACACTGAACTGTTGGTTGATTGACCTGTCAGGTTGCTCTTATTATATATGTGAATACAAAAATGCTACTTAAAAATAAAAATACATTTACACTATGAAGGGAAAGTGGCTCTGCATCACTCCATAGTATTAAAACCTTTTATCCATAAAATATTTTTCCTTTTCATTGAAGAGGTAATTTATTGAATGCACATCATACAAACAGTATTTTTTTGTTTAGTGTCATAGCACACACATCAATGAATATTTAAAATGCAAATAATGTTTTCAGTCAGTTAAATTGCACTCAGAGCTGTGCTTCCAGAACAGTTTATATAACAAGGGTGGTTTTGCTTCTTCAAACTACAGAGTAATCTTTTACAGACCATTCTGTACTCCCTGTGGGTCTGTTGCCCATCACTGCTGTATTTTCACATGCCTGCTTTGGCTGCAGGCTCAAGCCAAATTTCCTCCCTCATCTGACTCTGTGACTGTGTGTGTTAGTGATTTAAATGGGACAAAGGCAGAATTTGACTGCTGGCACATGACTATCCATAATTCTGACTGCTGGCATGCTTTCCAGAATGGTTGGGCCTCTGACTAGTACTCTCCCAGGCAACGTCTTTGTAAAAGTTGGGGGCTAGCGTAACTCAGTAACACACTGCAATCCATATAAATCTAGCAGGCAATATTGAAAAGGACACCCTGTTCTGAAGGGGAAAGAATTTAGCTGTCTACATGCAAGCGATGCCATGCTACATCATGTTGCTTGCACTGATGCCTAAAGAACAAGTCCTAATCTTCCTTATTTTCTGGTACAAATGTAGCCTGTATGTTTCCACCTACCTGTAAATCCTACCTACCCTTAAGGCTGACAAAACTGTATCCTTTTACAACCATCCACAAAGCCATGTGATACTGCTTCAAAGACAAAGGTGACAGACGTAATGAAACTAGCCTAGACCATTCCACTGAAGGTAGGTCCACTCTTAAATCAAGCAATCAAATTTAATTCTCCATTGTCAGAAGGTGGGATTCTTTGCAAGCATTCAGTAGGGTTGCTTTGCTGTTTCTGGATATGACACCCACTGCAAAAACTATTTTAATACTGGAGAGATGACCATGTGGCCCAGTGACTCTTTCCAAGATGCAAGAAAATCAGTGGGTCCCTCAGTGTTAATAATTAACTTCTAGTTCATGCAACTGTACTTTCCACACCCAGTCACAATTTAAACTGAAACATACAGGGTAGCCACCATCTTGCTATATGCATAGTCAGCAGCTACCACAATGGATCACTAACCTTGATGTTTTAGGGTTATAGCTGGTTTAGCTGAAATTTAAACAAATAAAAGAGGTTTGGCCTAAGACAAATAAGCATATAAAGTCTGTCAAGCTATGAACATCTAGAAATTAGCAAGGACTGTGAAATCATTGCCAGCTCCACTCACACTGAGGGCTAGTAAGGAACATAGTGGAGTAAAATTTCAGTTTCTCTCTTCTGAAGCTGTCAGGGACAATTAGTCCAAAGTGGAGACTAACAGAGTCACTGGATGAAATACAGTACCGGTCTCTTTAAAATGTAACATCTGGGACACAGAATAATAAAAAAGTTGTAAAGTAAAACTGATGCTCCCCAGTATGTGTACAAAGGAGCTGTTAGTTACAAAGATGTAAATATTAAACAATGAACTTTATCAGTTTAATATTTTCATTATTTTCCCTTTTGTATTTTAATATTATGCTGATGTAACATTTACTATCTCTGTAATGGAAAGGCTTCTAAAATCAATGGACAAAAGCTAGGCAATCAATTATTTTTCAGTTCGAAAACATCTCTAATCAGACTTTTTGTATTTAGAGTCTTGACATAATACTGTCAGAAAGGCTTGGATGGACGCTTCCAGTGAAATTATGTGTGTACTATATGCTACAGAGAGATACTTAAACAGAACACTTGCACTGATTAGTGGAAAACATCTTTATAAGTTTTATTGAGAATACTTTGAAGCCCTTGGAAAGTATTTTTACTTTGTGTGTGAAGAAGACCAATCCCCAAAACACCCTAAACCCAATTCTATAATAGAAAGCTCTTATCAACTTTAAATAGTTCAATCCAATCTCTCTACAGGAAACTATTGAAATGTGTGCATATATAAATATGTACATGCTACACATATGTGTGTACAAACACACACAAATATATAATGCTGTAATGTGAGTAAAGGATTAACAGAAGACATTTTATTTCATGTTTGATGTATGAGAATCAGACTCTGCATGAACACAGCTGTTGTACGTGACATGGCATTGAAAATTAGCACCTTGCTACACAGTATCAAAAGATAGGAATAAAGAGCATTCAAAAGCAACAAATCAGAAATTACTGTAAATTAAGAGATGGATAGAAGTGATTGTGTGATGTCCTAGGGAAATGTGGACTGCTTTAGACGTGTCAGATTGTTTCCAAAACATAGGAATCTGAGAGGCTTAACTGAAATGATTCAAAACACATCTTGCTTAAAAGCGAAATCAAAACCCGCTGTGACGATAGTGTGTTCCACGGAGCTAATGGGACCAAAGGGAAATGCCCTAAGCAGTTCAACTTGAGTCGGGTATATGGATGCAGTTGTCCAGCACCTTCTCCCACTCCCACCTCCCAACACACCAAAGCAGGAACCCCCCAAAACTAGCACGTCCTGCGCCAACATAACTAACCAAGCTCCTCTTCGCTTCGTGACCTTTCAGCGATCAGAAAGATTAGTTTATTTTCCAGTAAATTCAGACCCTCCAGCCTCCCAAGGCTACGGCCCCGCTCACGGCTCCAGGCCGCAGGCGCCGCCTGCTCCCCCAGCCCCGGCCGCCGGACCCCCGGCCTCTACGAAGGCCGCAGGCCGCGCCAGGGGCGACTCGGCGCGCCTTCCCCC
>JAOEHY010006730.1:0-32392 GCA_025447955.1 Psilopsiagon aurifrons | reverse complement strand
GAGGTGTCCCTGCCCATGGCAGGGGGGTTGGAACTGGATGATCTTAAGGTCCTTTCCAATCCTAACTATTCTATGATAAACAGCAACCATCAACCCGCCTTATGCAGGGATATGGGATGGTATAAATGGGCGATGCAGGAAATAAAATGCCATAGAATCATAGTTCTATAGAATGGTTTGGGTTGTTAAGGAACCTTAAAGCTCATCCAGTTCCAGCATCCCTGCCAGAGGCAGGGACACTACAGCAGCTATTAACCAGTGTGCTGTTATACAAGCACATGTGGTTTATGGGTAGTGTTTACCAGCTTGCATTGCTTTACTGGACCTCTGGTTCACTTGTTTCCTTAAAAGGAAGCACTGAAAAGTGGAAAATAATGTAAAAAATAGCACAGCCCTTTAAAGGGGAACTTTCAGTGCACTGAAATGTGAAATCCCTTCTGCTTTATGGATAGTTAAAAATAACTAAGAAAGAATTCTCTTGAGACCCTACTTGCAGCACTGTGTGCAGTTCTGATGTCCTCAACATAAGAAGGACATGGAGCTGTTGGAGCAAGTGCATAGGAGGCCAAGAGGATGATCAGGGGCTGGAGCACCTCCGGTATGGAGATAGGCTGAGAACATTGGGGCTGTTCAGCCTGGAGAAGAAAAGGCTGTGTGGAGACCTCAGAGCAGCTTCCAGTGTCTGAAGGGGGCTGCAAGGATGCTGGAGGGGGGCTTTTCATCAGGGACTGGAGTGATAGGACAATGGGTGATGGGTTCAGATTGAAGCAGGGGAAGTTCAGGTTGGATATAAGGAGGAAGTTCTTTACTGTGAGGGTGGTGAGGCACTGGCGCAGGATGCCCAAAGCAGTGGTAAATGCTCCTTCCCTGGCAGTGTTCAAGTCCAGGTTGGACAGGATCCTTGGGCAATATGTCCCAGTGTGAGATGCCCCTGCGCATGGCAGGGGATTGGAACTGTATGACCTTAAGATCCTTTCCAGCCCAAACCATTCTATGATTCTAAGAATTAGGGTCCATCCTTGGCATCTTCTGATTGAGCTTTGCTCTGTGGTCACTGTTAATAACTGAGTCTCTGTGACTGACTGGAAATCCACATGCATTGCGTATAGGATATTAGAAGCACACCTCAGAAAGTCCCTGCTTTGGAGTTGCTCTTTTTCAATTCACTGTTAATCCTGCTGTAAGATTTCATTAAACTTCAGAAAATATGTTCTTCTTTCAGTCTGTTTCTCTTCAGTTCCCCTTTGAGCATGAAATAAGAGCATATGAAATGGCCACAAGCTTTTTGTCAGTCATGAGAAAATTTATATTATGAATGGAACGCAAACTGATGAACTTGGTGCACAAGGGAAATTATTTCTCCTTTGAATGTTGTTACAGTCATTTCTTTTTCCCTGTCTGATTTCTCGGTCGTAAAGGTTGTGGTCTCCTCTTCCAGCTGAACCTTATGGGAGATGAAATAATGTGCAAAAAGAGCTCAGATGCAAAAGTATTCAAGCTACAGTGTTATTCAGGCGGAAAAAGACTTAACCAATGCAAAGTGGCTCAACTGATTAAAACATCAAAGTTAGTAGCATTGCACTCACATACAAAGAACATCAGAAAATCAATGCTGTATTTATTGACATTTCATTCTGTAATTACGATTGCTTTCTAATTCCATTATAATTTTCCATCTTCCTTTAACATACCTTCTCTCCTTCTCATAGCTCTCCCTTTGGATTGACACTTTTATTGCTTGTTTCCAGCTGTCTGGTCATCACATTTCATTATTGGTCTGTGGAAAGCAGAAGGTCAGAAGAAAAGCACCAGACAGCATCTAGACTGAACCTTCCTGACAGCAAACTGCATTTTGAGCTTAAGCTCTATGTAAGATATCAAATCCAACTCCTTAATTTCATGTTCGCTTCCTAGAAGTGTTATATTTGCCTTGAGTGTACACCAAACATCTTTTATTTCTTCTCATCCTCTCTCATAACTACTTTGAACAGCTCTTTCACTTCCAAGAACAAAGCACCTACATTTGATTTCCTTTCTCTAACACACAGTGCTCAGCAATAGATATATTAAAGGCATGACCAACCAAATCATCTCTCCCATTTACATCCTTTTCCCCCCAAAGAGTGAAGGTAATGGTGTAATAAAAGCCTTTGCACTCACCACTATGAGAGACACGCACTATGAGAGGCAAATGCACTATGAGAGACATTATCTATGGTGTTAATGCAAAGGAGAATGATCAGGACACTAAATACAGTGGTATCTCCCATGTTGTCTCTATATACAGATAAAACTCAGGTATCTTCAAGCAGTACGATCTTCTGGGATACTGATATGGGATGTGTTATTATTCCCACTTACCAACTGGCGAAAATACAAACTAGAAAGTCAGCTGTAATAAAGGCAGGACTCATGTTCATATTGATCTTTTTAGCTGCTGGTTCTTTCTAACCAGTGACTAATCCTGCTTTTTCGGTCAGCAAAGTTGCAGCCATTGGTAACCAAATTGGTGGCTGATAATCCTGTTTCTAAATCTGCAAAATTAAAACCATGATTATTAAATAATACCATTTATTTTGAAGACTACATACCCACTGCTTTACTTTGGTGGTCTCTCACATGAACCTCTGAGCACAAAGCAGCGTTAATCCTGAGGTTCTGTCTCAGATAATCCCTTAAGAAGATTGCAGCATTGTGCTACTTAATTAACAGTGATGTCTAATATATTATTACTGTACTTAATGTATTTTAGTAAGAACTAAAAACCTCTAAGGCAAGGACAGGCCTGCATGGACAGTCAGTGACAGGAAGAAATACAGAGCCTCAAAGCACATTTCTTCAGGCTATAGTAGTCCTAGACTTGTTTTTGTCCAATCTTTTTTCACCTTTCTGCCCTCCAAAGATTCAAGAGCTGCACAGCCCCCTTGAAAATCCACCAGCCCAGATGGTTAAATGGCTTGTTTTCAAGAGCCAAAAAGGAAAAAGGAAGAAGTAAGTTGCCAGAAATTCACTGCCATTAAGAGCCAAGGAATTAGGAGGACACAAGTGACAAGAAAACCAGAAGGAGCAGGGTGGAGAATGAGGAAAGTTTAGGGAGCTTTCTAAGACAGCCTGGAGATAAGGTTTTCTGAGCTCAGGATATACCAGTGTGACCTTTCAGTCTGCGTCGAGCCTACCTTGTTCCAGTTCATGGCCCTCATGCCTGCAGAAAGGAAGCAGCAGGTGCCAGAACTCTTCTTACATCTATTTTTGCCCTATTTTTACATCTATTGCCATGGGACAACCATGATTTGCTGTGTCTCAAAGGGAAGGGAAGGTCAAGCCACCAAGAACTTGATACCTATGGAGATCAGTGGTTTTCCTGAAGGTCTGCAAATCTTGATGTAGGATCAGCAGTATAGGAACTGCTGGAATGAATTACATCTATCCAACATGTTAACTTCTCTCCAGTCTGTTTTAATGTAGTTATCTCGGGGTTTAGCCATATTTCAGGTCTATGATTTAAAATCTTAAGTATCTTTAGCATTGATTTCCCTAGCTGATATGAGAAATAACTTCATGAAAAATTAAGATCCTGCCCACCATACAATATGGTTATTCTGATGTTAAAATCAATGTGACATAAAATTCTTACAAACACTGAAAGTAAACAAAAAGGAAACATGAAAATAAAGGATTTTAAAACTAAAACGCCTTTATAGGCCTCAGTTAGTATATTCATGTGTTATGGAAAGAACAGGGCTCAAAAGGATTTACCATTCATTTCCTTTCTCTTAGAGGAGCAAAGGGAGTAAAGACATCCTCAGACTGGTCCACAAGGGAAGGGGAAGAAGGAAAAAAAATATCTTTATTATTGCAGCAATAGAAAAGGGGGTGATGGGTTCAATCTGAAACAGGGAAAGTTTCAGTTAGATATAACAAAGAAGTTCCTTATTATGAGGGTGCTGAGGCACTGGCACAGGGCGCCCAGAGAAGTGGTAAATGCTCTGTCCCTGGCAGTGCCCAAGGCCAGGCTGGAGACAGCCTTGGGTGACATGGTCTAGTGTGAGGTGCTCCTGCCCATGGCAGCGGGTTACAACTGGATGATCTTAAGGTCCTTTCTAACAGAAACCATTCTATGATTCTATGATTTCCTGAATTTGTGTTAGTGGAAATAGCTCAGATGTCCATGCTCAAACTTTTCCAAAGGAGAGGACTGATGCAGAGAACAAGCAGAGCATTGCAAGGATGTAAAGCCACAAGGCACTGCAAAGATGCTTAAGAAACAGACCTGTTTGTAAACTGATAGAGAACAAGTGCAGGTATTGTGCTTTTATGGCAATCTCTCCTCATTTTAAAATGTACAACTGTGAGGCATTTTGTGCTTGAAGAGGCTTGGCTTTCCATGTAGCTTCCTCAGCACATGCTGATTCAGGAGAGTTGTTTCTCTGAGCTGGCAGATGCTGATGGATCCTTCTGCCTCCCCTTAGTCTTTTCCTCTAATGTCTGTTTGATTGGCTATTTACCTGAAATTTATCTTCTCTAGAAGCATTGCTCCTGAGACTTTATTAGTCACCATGGAATAACACAACAGGCAGGAGTTCAGCTGGTGTCATCTTTAAGGGAAATTTTCCTTGCGTATTTTCCTGGAAACATCTCCCTTTTTGATGCACAATTAATAAAACCAAACAACCCAAACCAAAAAAACATCGATGTAAAGTTTCCCAGTTTGTCCTTGAGGGACAAATAACTCCTTGTCAATGCCATGACAGATGCTGGTGTCCCCAGGGGAACATTTTGACAGTGTGTTCCCCCTATCCTTCTGTAAGCCTGTTAGATAGTCCATTTATCTCCTGTATGTACAGAATGATTGACCTACATCTAGATGGACAAGGCCTTTAACAATGTGCATTTATTCTAAATTCAGTCCTGATTTGAGAAGCAGATTGGACCAGAGGTCTTCTCCTACTCACCCTATGCTTACAGACCACAGATGCCTTCAGTTTCTACTTGAGATCCGGATCCAAGCAGTAAATTCTGGCCTTGCATTCTGTCCCTACCTCTAATACCTGTCTTACTGTGTCTCTTCTCTCCCTGGTTATTCTTGAAAAGCAGTGGGAACCCATTCCCAATTTACATGGGAGGATGTTTCATCACTTCAGCACTTGCTGTATCTCCCTTGTTGCAAGGTTGGCTTTTCTTGCTGTTCTCAACCAAAGAACATCTGGGCAGAGCTTCAGAGGGAACTTAACAGTCTCTCTTTCCTTACTAAGGCATTTCGTGAGACAAAAGTCACCTGAAGACGAACTCCATGCATGATTTGTCCATTTGTCATGGTTTAACCCCAGCTGAAAAATAAACCCCACACAGCAACTTGCTTACTTCTCCTCAGGTGGGATGGAGGAGAGAATTGGAAGAGTAGAAGTGAGAAAACTCATAAGTTAAGAAAAAAGACCATTCAATATGTAAAGAAAAAAGCCACACACATAGGCAAAGAGTTCAGCCCTCTCCAGAACAACAGATCTCCGCCACACCTAGAGGTGACTTAGGAAGGCCATCACCATGACTCCAAAACACAGAATCATAGAATAGTTAGGGTTGGAGAGGACCTTAAAGTCACACAGTTCCAAGCCCCTGCCATGGGCAGGGGCACCTCACACTAAACTAAGTCACCCAAGGCTCTGTCCAACCTGGCCTTAAACACCACCAGGGACGGAGCATTCATAACTTCTCTGGGCAGCCCATTCCAGTGCCTCACCACCCTTACAGTAAAGAACTTCTTCCTTATATCCAATCTAAACTTCCCCTTTTTAAGTTTGAATCCATTACCCCTTTTCCTATCACTACAGTCCCTAAATGCTCCCCCTTTCTTCTTCTTCCCTAAGCTCTATATGCTGCCTACGATATCATATGGTCTGGAACATCCCTTTGGTCAGTTGGGGTCAGCTGTCCTGGCTGTGTCCCCTCCCAACAATTGGTGTACCCTCAGTCTGCTTTGCTGGTGAGGTGGTGTGAGGAGCAGAAAAGGCCTTGACTCTGCATACACATTCCTCAGGAGCAATGAAAACATCCCTGTGTTACCAACACTGTTTCCAGCACAGATCCAAAACATAGCCTGACACCAGCTACTGTAAAGAAAATTAACTCTATCCCAGCCAAACCCACTGCACCTTTTAAAAAAGATCTGCTGCACTGTCCACCAGTAATTTCTTCTTTGATGTTTTTCCTTTTGCTCCTATCGATAGGGAATGTTGTCCTTTTTTCTTTTTTCCTTCTTTTAGTGACTCATCCTCTGTAGGTGTGAAAAGGAGCATTATGCACTGCTGGGAGATATAATTTGTGACTCATGTAACCGTGGGCTCTATGCTTTTGGAGTGATAATTAAAAAGAGGGGGTTGGAGCTGCCCGGGGGCTAGGTAAGTATGAGTTCGGAATAAAGACCCTTATCCTTCCGTTCAGCAACTGACTGATAGAGTGAAACAAGGCTAAATACGTAAGAAGGCTGCTCGAATTAAAGGTAAGCTTTGAACTTTTAAGCACTGCCTGCTTCTCCCTGGGTTTGCTGCATTCTACCAGGATGCCCAGTTAAACACAGTAATTAACTCAGCAAGCCCAGAAATCACTACTCTGAAGTAGGAAAAAGGCATTGACTTTCCAGAAACAGTCTTTCAGCCATTCTCCAGTCCTGAAACCTGGCCAAGGACTGATTCAAACACACATGTCCCATCCTCAGCAACACCCCCCCTAAACTGGTGGAGTTTGTTCTAGGCACTGTGTCCAAGGTGCTTCCTAAAACAGCATCCATAAGTACGCTTGGCAATACAGGGAGGTTTTTCCCTCTTTCTGGTACTCTCTTTTCTTGGCAAAATCATTTTCTACTGAAATAATAACAAATATCCACAGGAAGTGAGATTCACATCACACAGAGACTGCAGAAATGCCTCCAAGCCTCACTGGTTCTGATTTATTGTGCTTTCCATAGAAGACAGACAGAAGTAAAGGGATGCATCTTAACCTCTTGCAGTTGAGTTCAGCACTGCCCTTCACATTGTCCCATGTTTTGCTAAGCCTGTTGTTCAGCATCTTGTGCTGGGGATTTTCACTAATGACTCACCTAGAAGGAAACTACCTTTAGTAAGGGAAGCGTAGCTCAGTTGTTTGAATGCTTACTTGGGATCTGAGAAATATGGGATCTCTTCATTTCTCTGGTACATATGTTCCGTGTAATCCTAAACACGTCTAAAGGTGAAAATCACACTGAGGAGGAGTTTGGATTAGGTCTTCAGTTGAGGCATCTCAGATATTCCTCTAGGCTTTCTCCATAGATACATCATGGAAAGGGTTAATCAGTTCTAGGATGTGGTTCTGGAACACATCATGAAGTTACCAGTTTAAGCCCAGAAAACAGATGACCATGCTTCCATAACACGTTCTTAGGTAATCACATCTGCCTTTGACCACAATTTGTATCTTCAGGTGATGTGTTGGTACTAGTGTGTCTATTGTATGTGCCTGGAGCATCTCCTCCTCCTTAGCTTGCAGACCTAAGTGTCCACAGAGCTGGTCCTCTCACATATTCTCACTCCTCTCTTCCAGCTGCCATTGAGCAGCAACTTTTCCTCCTTCTTAAATATGTTACTCCAGAGGCACTACCACTGTCACTGATGGACTCAGCCTAGGCCAGTGATGGGTCCACCTTGGAGCTGGCTGGCATTAGTTCTATCGGACATGGTACAGCAGCTTCTAGAAGCTTCTCACTGAAGTCACCCCTGTAGGCTCTTACTACCAAAACTTCGCCATGTAAACCCAATAAAATATTAGGGGCTTGATGATCTTGAAGTTGTTTTCCAACCTAGTTGATTCTATGACTCTATAATTATTTTTCTTTCTTTCGCCCCTGTGAATAACTCAGCAAAGAGAGGTTTTGCTGCTGGAAGGAAAACATATCTCTAAAACATACTTCCTTTTCAAACAAGAAAAGCTGAAAGGGTCTTTGGTCTCCAGCTGTGCTGAATACAAGCCAGGGACTCTCTAGGCACAGTGTAGATTTGGGACTTTCAGTCTTCTGTAGCAGCCTTCCAGTACCTGAAGGGGGCCTACAGGGATGCTGGAGAGAGACTCTTCATCAGAGTGGTGAGTGATAGGACAAGGAGTGATGGGTTCAAACTGAAACAGGGGAAGTTCAGGTTGGATATAAGGAAGAAATTCTTTACTGTGAGGGTGCTGAGGTGCTGGCATAGGTTGCCCAAAGAAGTGGTGAATGCTCCACTGCTGGCAGTGTTCAAGGCCAGGTTGGACAGAATCTTGGGTGACATGGTCTAGTGTGAGGTGTCCTTGCCCGTGGCAGGGGGTTGGAACTGTATGATCTTAAGGTCCTTTCCAACCCAAACCATTCTATGATTCTATGATCCAGCAATATTTACAGACTTCTGGGGTTTCCAGGATTAAAAGGATGTATGTAGCCTCTTCCGGAGTAAACAGCTGTTATTACACCATTGCTTTCACTCTTGAGGGGAGAAATTTGTCTTGATCCTACTGTATGGGAGAATGGTCTCCTCTCACCTCGCATAGGACAAACAGTAGGTAACTGTAGAAATGAAGAACCAAACCCATTTGAATGAGAAGTTTCTTTTCATCCATACGAATATTCCTGGCTCTTCAGTGGTTCTGTTTTAAAATACAACACAAAACACAATGACTTTCAGCCCAAGCAGATGCACTCTAAGTCACTAAGCGTATGCCAATGAAGAGCACGTGCTTTTCCGATCAGAGCACTCAGCAATTGCATCAGCTCAGAAAAATGTTTGAAGTTCATTTTAATGTTGCAGCATACTAAAAAATGCATTAAAGCTTTGAATTAGTGCTTGGCTTGGGTTTTGAAGCCAGCTTGAGATGCTCAGCTCAGATACCATGATGACAAGTGTGGTTTAAAATACCTAGAAGGAGATGTGCGAGCAGAACCTTCTAATGTTGCGTGAATTTGGCTCCTCATCACCTTTGCTATAAAAAGCTGAAGAAATTATTTTCTTTCTGCTAAATAGACTGTACAATAGTAAAACTTTCAGGTGCTGTTAAGATTATTTCATAGGCTCTCAGGATATGAATATTACGTGTTAGCATACTCACATCAAAGTACTCTGTCCCTTTCGCATATGACATGCCTCCTGGCAGGCGGGTGCGCACACAGGTATGCATACAATTTAACAGGTATCATTTACATCTTAGCAATTCCTCCAGCTGTAAAACTCCTCAGCATGTTGTGCTGTTGATAAAACTAAACTGCACTGGGAAAGCCTTTGCAATCTTTTCTCTGTGTGCTCAGGGAGAAGGGGAAATCATCCCACCATCCAAGAGTACTAATTCATTAAGGAATAATCAGTTTGGTTGCCTGGAATGCAGGTTTCTGTCCCCAAGCAAGTCAAACCATCTGCAGTTCCTTCTCCTTTTTGAGTTAATGGAGTTTAGGGCAGGAGAATTCTTACAGAAAACTCTGCAAAAGTGTTTTTGCTAAAGGCAAGATAAAGAGCACAGGCACCACTACACTATGGAGCACAAGTGCACAGTAGGGAAAGTAAAGGGATCAGACAATTCTCAGTCAGCCTCAGGATAAGGGTATTGTGGGTGAGGGACCCAGACTATAGTGACATTATTTCCTGTTATTCAGCTCTTTTACTTCCCAAAACGAGGTATTCTTATCAATACTCCTTGCTGGGGATGATCTTTGACCTGTACTAACTCTTGTTCCATGACTGGGAAGTGCACAGAGGAATACGCTTTTGGCACGGGCTATTCTAACAGAACAATAACATTGAAGTCAGCGCCTGGGACTCATCACAGGGTTGTTTAATTTGCCAATAAAGATGTACACCCCATGTTGAACCCATTTTTGATGATGGGATTTGTCAGCAAGGGCACCTGTACCCCCTCAAACTGAAGGATACAGAGAAAGGGATGAGTTATCTCCATTTGGTCTGTTCCTCCTGCTCATTTCATGCCTGTTATGCTGGGACAGGAACTTCACAGCTCTCCCATATGATCCAGAGCAAGTATGCATGTGGCAAACGAGAACACCTCTCCCTTTAAATCCCAACGTCTTAAGAAATGAGGCTTAATAAAGCCACTGAGGAAAAGCGAAGCAAAGTTGAAATGTTTGCTTCTGCCTCTGTATCAAAGGGACAGCTTTAATGCAACATCAAAACGTCCATTCTCCCACTCTGACTACAATTACATTTGCATTCGTCGTGACTCTGCTGTGACCTGCTTTTGCTTAATGTGAAGTTAGTGTGGTGAAAAATTGATAAAGCGGTGTATGAGTAGCTTTTGCCTAGGTTTTGTTGTTTTTTTTTTTTTTTTTTTCCCAGGGAATTCATTAACTTCTCACACTGCTGCCTTCCACCCAAAACACCTCTAATCCACCATCCTTCCTGATAGCTTTTCTCATAATAACCGTGTCCTGTTCGCTCCATGGCTTTTTGATCAGCAGCTTTTTGGGAGGAGTCCTCTAATTCTTTGATCCTTTTCATTCGAAGATATTTTTTAATGGTAAATTCTGTTTTGAAGGCAATCTCTCGAGTCCAGCATCCTCTATGTAACCCAGTGATATAGAGGAAGGTGGAAGAGATAAAACGTCTTGTGATAAAGCCTCATCTGCATACCTGCATTTGCAATCTGCATCATACCACAAACTAGGAGTCTGTTACAGGGTGATCAAATACTTTTCAAGCTCAACTGCAGTACTTCTGCCTCAAACAAAAACACATCTGGGCATTAGAATCCAACACCCAGATGCCAGTCAAATCCACTGCAGTGATTTCCACAGCAGTGGGGAAGAACGGCTGGGAAGCTGCATGACAGAAATGAACCCGGGTGCCTTGGTTGACAGCTGGATGAGTATGAGCCGGCAGTGAGCCCAGATGGACAAGAAGACCAAGAGCATTCTGGTTTGTATCAGCAATAGAGTGGCCAGTAGAACAAGATAAGTGGTTGTCCCCCCGTGCTGGGCACTGGTGAGGCTGCATCTTGAATCCTGTGTTCAGTTCTGGGCCCCTCACTACAAGAGAGATATTAAGGTGCTGGAGCATGGCCAGAGGAGGGCAAAGAAGCTGGTGCAGGGCCTGGAGCACAGTGTGATGAGGAAGGGCTGAGGGATATGGGGGGGTTTAGTGTGGGGAAGAGAAGGCTCAGGGAGGACCTGATTGCTCCCTTCAACTGCCTGAGAGGAGGATGGAGCCAGGAGGGGGCTGGGCTCTGCTCCCAAGGAACAAGGGATGGGCCAAGAAGGAACGGCCTCAAGCTGCACCAGGGCAGGGTTAGATGGAGCTGAGGAACAATTCCTTGCCCAAAGGGTGCTCAGGCATTGGAACTGCTCAGGGTAGTGCTGGAGTCACCATCCCTGGAGTTATTGAAAAGACATACAGATGTGATACTTAGGGATGTGGTTTAGTAGTGGATTTGGCTGTGGTGGGCAATGGTTGGACTTAATGATCTTAAATGTCTTTTCCAACCTAAACAATTCTGTGTTTCTATGATTTTTGCCACATCCATTAGTGGAGAGAGGAACTATTATCCCAATAGCTGGGGAAAAAGGTAGCCAAGGATGAAAAAGAGGCAACGTTTACATCACAGAGGCATATTTGGAGAATGTGCTGAGGATTTATCCTTAAGCTTTTAATTACCAAGTTGTCTGTGCCTCTTCTCCCCTGCTTGTAAAACAGGATAATTGTACAAGCTTCTCCATAATTTTGAGACTTGGGTAAGAATAATCTCATTAAAAATCTACACAGTGCACTAATTATTGCTGCTGTGACATAAGATGCACATTCTATACCAGAACTTAAAATGGAAGCCTCTGTATTATAAGAAGCTTTTCCAAAAAAGAGTCTACCTCAGCAGCCCTGTTTTGTAGAATCGCATTTTTAAACTATTTCTGTTTTAATTTTTACAAAACTTGGTTTTAAAACATTGACATTTCCCACACAACAGAATTTTGATGTTTCAATTCAGCCTAATAATAACACTTGCATTGCTCTGAGTGCAGGCATGAGGATAAATAGTTTAATAAATAAAGTACTGTGTCATTCCAATGATAAGGGCCAGAAAATACTTAAAACAAACTCAATTTATAGCAGTGTGATGTTGCTGAAGTCAGCTCTTCTGATGCTCCCAATGCATGAAGGCTCAGATTCAACCCACCTGGTTTTAAGCACTGAAATGAAGTACCTATATTATGGGTCTATTCAGCTTCTATCAGTGAGTGATAAGTACTTTACAGAGAGAGTTCAGCTCACTGGTGGCCTGACTTGCCATCTGGAAGTCCCAGTTTCTCATTAAGGTCCTTTCCAACCTTAACTATTCCATGATTCTATGATTACTGATTTCAGCAGGAATAGAGGAAATGTTGGTGGTAAGAGCCTACATTTGGCCAGGATGGGTGTGAACTTCTGGGTAGTTAAAACCATCACTTAGACATGAATCAATTGCTCTCTAACTAATGGTATAGTTGTGTGTTGATAGCCACACAGACTTCTTATGGGATGAAGTCGGTCTTGGTAATAGTTTGCATTGGCTTCCTAGCAGATGGGTCATTAATGTGATTGATACTGATTCTACATCATCAGAGCTAACTTAGCTGCCCTATTAAAACTAATTGCTGGTCAGAATGAGCCAGAAACAATTAGTGAGAGACACTGATTGTGTCAGAGGAGATTTATCCTTCTATCAGTTCAAAAGACATCATGGCTTTTGACTCTCCTGGCACCTTGGTTGAGTGGCAGCAAAGCTGAAGGCTGAGTAAAGAACTTATGGCAATTCAGCATAATAATAAAGTTAGATGAGCAAGCTGTAAAATATGTTCATATTTGCTTCTAGTTAATTTTCTCCTTCACTAGATTGGGCTGTGAAAAGCTTGAGAAACCACTGTTAAATGGAAATGTGACATGCAAAAGGGAATATATAGGTAATGTCTTAGAAGAATGACACGTCCATACTGCTTACCCAGGGTGTGGTGTGATGAGCATGTGGGCAGTGACTGAGGAAAATCAACCATAAAATCTTCCATAAAGACACATAAGGTGCTACCAGAAAAAAGGGAATTCCCTGGAGTAATCTTTCCAAACCAGTCTGACACTGCAGTGCTGGAGATTTTGGTGATGAATGACATTTTTTCTCAGCTGGATGCATTATTAGAGCCCTGAAAAACCTGAAGGTACTACAGGAGCTCTGGCATCACATTACGCACCTGAGGCATCTGTTACATTCATTCCAGAGCTATTACGTTTTGCCAGTATTTGAATTTTGCTATAATAAAATCAGGAAGAATTCCTAGTTTGAACTCTGGAGCACATTCATCTGTCATTAAAGGTGGATGTCCTTTCATAAATGAAAGATGTTCCATGAAAGCATATAAGAACCTAGAAATAACATTGGTGCACTGAATCTGGTGCTCTGTTGGCAACTGCTACCATGCCTCCAAATCTCTGTTTTAAATAATTGAATTTCCCCTACGACATGAAGTAGTTGCCTCTGTTTCTCAGATAGAAGGCTGTTGTAATCTACTGCAACCTCCTTCTGGTTTCTCTCTTGCATTTATGCATAGCTAATTTAGAGCTATGTTTTCTTCTGCCAGTAATATCCTTTAGTTCAAATACTTCTCATTCCTTGTCTTTTCCCTCCCAAGTGCATTTATAGACAGCAGTCAGTTCATGCTCAGACATTTCTTTGTTCAGCTGCATGGACTTGGCTCACATAGTCATCTCATTACGTCAGAGAGACTCACCTTCCCCTGAAAACCCTCATAGTCGTCGTTGTATTTGTTCTTTGTGAGCACTGGTTATTGGATATGAGCATGATGCACTTGAGACTTGAATGATATAATTAATTCTTCATTTCCTACCAGATATCAATGACTACTTCCCAGGGCTGCATTTGTCACATGAGTATGGTTAACAATGAGTAACTAGTGTGGAGGCATCTATCTTGGCATAAGTTATTCTAGACTCCCTTGACTAAACAGAAGTTACGCCAATAAAATCAGTGATATTTAAGGTGTTATTTGTCTTTCTCAACCAGAAGAAGCCACCAGCATTTGGATACATGATTCATGTTATTGACTTGGTCAATACAGGAAGTCAATCTTTATTTACTGAAAAGGGATTTTGGGGTGATTAGCCTGTGCTCACCTGGGTTGCAGATGCTGAATGTTAAATGAGAGAGCTCTCACCCCACTGAGCCTGATTAACCTTCTCAGCACTTTCTTCTCCATCATTTCCAGCTGACAAACTCCTTCACTAGATCACACCTTTTTGCTACTGGTCCTTGCATCTCATGCTGTTAAGTTTCATCTCATTTTGAATACTTCTAACATCAAGGTTGTTTGTTTCTCCCTTTGTGGTAGCTTGACCCTTCTTGCTAGGGAAAATGCTTTGTAAATTTTGTATTGAACTGCACACTCTTCTGGTTTTTTTGCATCATCATGATTAATGGAAAAAGTAAGCATATTCAATTCCAAAAATGATGTTTGGGTGAATTTGCTAATAACCCTTTCCCACCCTGATGCTTCTCCAACAGCCTTATTTTAATATGCTTTTTTACTCCCCCTTTACTTGCCTTTTCCACTACTTATGTTAGTCTTGATCTCATAGAAAAACATGGGTAAGAGCGGCAAAGCAGAAGATTGCCCTTTCTTGGTAGAAATACTCATTTACACCTTCTGAAATTGCTCAGGGAGCTAGATTGAAAATCTCAGACAAAGTTTACACTGTAGTTAGAATCACAGATTGTTTGGGTTGGAAGAGACCTTGAAAATCTTGAAGACCAATCATTAACCCAGCACTGCCAAGACCATCACTAAATCATGGCCCTAAGCACCACATCTACACACCCTTTAAATACCTCCAGATATGGTGACTTCATCCTGTTCCAGTGCTTGATAATCCTTTCAGAGTTACTTGTCCTCTAATGGTCTGGAGAGTAGAAGAAATGGGAATGTTCAAGGAATGAAAGTTATCTGAGATTGGAAGGGAACACCAGAGTTCTGTTCAAAGCATGGCTAATCTTGAAGGTAGTTTCAACCTCATAATCAGATAATTTTGATGAGGAGTCCAATGAATATTTAAATATTCTGTGAGTATGAAGATGCACTAGTCTGGAGTGGCAGAGGCAGATCATTTTGGAGGAAGAGCTTTCATAGAGCCATGAAACAAGCACTCAAATTGAACACTTAGAATTGTAGAATCATAGAATCATAGACTGGTGTGCGTTGAAAGAATCTTAAGATCACGCAGTTCCAACCCCCTGCCATGGGCAGGGACACCTCACACTAGACCATGTCACCCAAGGCCTGGCCTTGAACACTGTCAGGGATGGTGCATTCACCACTCCTCTGGGCACCCTGTGCCAGAGCCTCACCACCCTCACAGTAAAGGACTTCCTTACACCCAACCTGAACTTCCCCTGTTTCAGTTTGAGCCCACATTAACTTCATAGTCTGAATAATAGGCTTTATGTTCATGTGAAGGTGCTGCTTAAATGCTCCACTTATTACTCCTTATGATCTGAAACACTGTGATTTCTGTCTCTCTGTGGCTGGATCCAAAATTGTCTGCAGTCAATAGGAGACTGTCTTGTATTCAGTGAACAGGAATTTAGTCATGTTTACCCACATTCTTCATTTTAACGAAAGATATAATAAGTATGTCTAAAAAGAGGGTTAGTTCTGGGAGACACACAGCTCAGAGAGGGAAGATTCTGGAAAGGCTGTGAATTAGAGCAGAAACTTTTCTTTAAGCACACCATTAAATAAGATTTATCATCTACCAATATGAATAATTTCTCCTTTTAAAAAAACTGAATTAAAATAAAATGTATTTTTTTCATCTGCTTTATTTGCCTTTTTTTTTTTTTGCTTTCATTTTTCTCTTCATTTTGCTCCTAGCTAAAAGCATGCGAACAGAAGACAGAAGAGGGAAAGCAACAAAAATCACTTTGTAAGTCCATTTTTAAACTGAAATTGCAAAAAGAGGATTCTGTTTGACTCTTGATTTTGAAGAAAAAGCAAACAAGAATAGCTTTTGGACATTCTGAGCAAAGCTGAACATTGGAGAATTACTGAATGCACCATCGCTGGCAGTGTTCAAGGCCAGGTGGGATAGGGCTTGGAGCAAACTGGTCTAGTGCGAGATGTCCCTGCGCATGGCAGGGGGTTGAAACTGGACGAGCTTAAGGTCCTTTCCAACCCAAACCATTCTATGATTCTTATGAAAATCATTCGTCTGAAATCATTCTCATCAATGGAATCAATGAGGGGGTCTGCAAGAGACAGATCACCTCTCACTTGCAGTTGCACTCCCTTCCTGAAGTTTTCAATAAATGGCCTGTATAGGCACTGTAGTGATAGGACAAGGCGTGACAGGTTTAAACTTAACAAAGGAAGTTCAGGTTACATATAAGGAAGGAGTTCTTTATTGTGAGGGTGCTGAGGCACTGGAATGGTTTGTCCAGCCAAGTGATGAATGCTCCATCCCTGGCTGTGTTCAAGGCCAGGTTGGACAGAACCTTGGGTGACATGGTCTAGTGTGAGGCATCTTAAGGCCCTTTCCAACCCAAACCATCCTATGATTATATGATTCTCTAATGGCACAGTTTTGAGGTTGTGCTTCCTCGATCTTTTGATCTTCCACCTCAAGGACACAGTCCAAATGAGGCAGCTGAGAAAATATTGAACAAGGAGAGGAGATGCTTCAGAAGGAGTGCGTAGAGGCTTCCATCTAATATATGGAATACACTTATTGCTTATTGGGTTGTTTATTTCTCTGAGCTTCTTCCTAATTAGAGTACCAAACATTTTTCCCTTGTCAGGAATAACCAGGCTCCAATCAGCAGAGTCTGGAATATTAAGCAGATTCAATTTTTTTATTTGGAAATCATAACAGTGTTAATATTAAAATGTCATCAGTCTCGTGGAGATACATAATGAGCATGAAATGAACACCACTTTTTTTTTGATCCCCCTCCTTTTGTAGATCCAATTTAAATTACAGATGTTCTTGATAAAAATTGCACAGACTAATTCCAATATCACAGACAATTATTTCCAGTTTGGTTAGGAAAAACAGTACTCCAAGAGACAAAAAATATTGTAGAGGGCTTTCAAACCAAGTATGATGGATCAGAAGCATTCCTTATCCTCATGGTCCATCCAGAGAGGCAGTTCAAAACAGTTAAATCTTCCCCCTATGAAATAGCTTATTTCTCAGCAGCCTTCTAGTATCTGAAAGGGGCCTACAAGGATGCCAGAGAGAGACTCTTCATCAGGGACTGTAGTGATAGGACAAGAGGTGATGGATTTAAACTTAAGCAGGGTAAGTTCAGGTTAGATATTAGGAGGACGCTCTTTACTGTGAGGGTGCTGAGGCACTGGCACAGGGTGCCCAGAGAAGTGTTGAATGTTCCGCTCCTGGAGGTGTTCAAGGCCAGGTCGCACAGAGCCTTGGGTGACATGGCCTAGGGTGAGGCATCCCTGCCCATGTCAGGGGGTTGGATCTTAAGGTCCTTTACAACCCAAACCATCCTACGATTCTGTGATTCTATGAAACGGCTTCTTTCTCCAGGGAACAAATCCAGATTGATTCAACAGTATCAATTACTTTTCTGATTATGTAAGTTCTAGAACAAGACAGCCTTGTTTCAAGTGAACTTAAAAATCCATTTTGAGGACTCATTTGTCTTAAGACTTGTTTACTATGGAAAAACAGCAGGCACAAAGTGTGTTAATTCAGAATGCTTTTTCTGCTTTAAATTAACATCCTGACTCTATCTAAATGAACTTTGATGTGCAGATTCTCTGTGCTCTGGATGAACTTTTATCTATGTTTCTTAATGTAAAAGGGATCATTTCATATCAGCTTGATGGGTTTTCAAAAAGCTATAGCAACGGGGTTACTTGAGGTCTGTCATATTCAAAATGGTATTGTCATTATACAGAGACGAAGTAGTAGTACTTTTCATGTTTATACAGTTATTCCTCTACAGATGTACTTATATCGATAGAGATAATGTCTGAAAAGCAGGGAGAAAATAGGAACAAGTGGCTAATAAACTGGTCTGAATGCTTTCCTAGAGTCTCTCTGCAGTATGCATTGTGCATTAAAGAATGTCCAACTGAAATAATTATACCTATAATTAAAATAGTTCCTACACGTTCATTTCCTCATAGCAGGATCTGTCTTTTTATTAGCTGATCATATAAACTAATTTATGTATGCTTATTATGTAGCACCCAGAACAATATGGGCACTGATTCATAGCTATCTACGGCAATGACTAAAACCTATTAAGAGACTTTAGAGTTGCAGTCCCAGATGATCTAAAGGATGTATCAATTAATGGAAAATCAGGAGAGGTGAGATAATTTTCTTCTTCTTCCTCCTGCCTTTAGTGTATTCCTCCTCCCTTGTAGGCTTCAGTTTGCTTTTAAAAGGAGACTACAGATCTGATTCAGGGTCATCTAAGTTGGGATTTGTCTCATCTAATTGCAGTGGTTGATAGTGTGGAGGTTCTGTCTGGCACTCCTTTTTCTTGTCAATAGAGAGTGATTTACAGAAGCTTGTGGACAAGGAAAAGAACAGGAATAAGCATAAAGACTTGATCCTTTACTGACCAAAGGGTGTCATCAGGTCTCTTTTACACTGTTGTCCCTGCTATTGGGGAACAGAATTTATATCACTGGAGAAAATGGGGCAGAAAGAGACATCAGCATCTGACCAAGCAGAGAGTTAAGGCCCATAGATATCTCTTGTAAGCATCTGTCAGGTAAAGACAGCACGCTCTTGTCATTCATTGAGTGGGTTATCATCTTCAACCCACTCTCTTGTGTCATTTCTTCTTGTCAGAGAATGATATCTTCTTGCATTTGATGTTCTTATTTAACCTGGTGAGTCTCTCTGGATTTAAAAGGAAAACAGTCTTCTTGTCCTTGTTTTGCCTTGGAGCTTCTCAGCAGAAAATAGATTTGGGGTTGTCTTCCACTGTACCTCAAGAAAAGGGAAATTCCTTCTGCAACTGTTCTTCTGTAAGGTAATGTAGGCTCTGTCAATCCTGTCCCAAAGAGTTATTTGTAATGGACTCCTGAAAACATCAATTTTTGGCCTTTCACTATCGAACCCTTCTTTCCATTTAGTTGCCAGGGATGAAATATAACCATCAAATCTTACGCATGTCACTAAGCTTAGGGGAGACTAAGTAAGAAGGATGGGATTGTCAGTATGGTGACTCATGGATCATTTGGTAAACCGTGTTCAGTCAAATAGTGTATATTTCAAAGAGGTAAAAATTCTCCATACATCTAAGAGCAAATAAAGCAGGTCAGTCATCCATCAGATGCTAGCTCCATCCTACAAATTAACATATCGAGTGGATTAATGCTTTATAGGTCTTATATAAAGCAGTAACTGAGAAAGGATCATGGCAGATAATCAGGCAAATATAAGCTCCTACTTTAGCACAGAAGCCAAAAAGGGCTGATGTGGTTCCTTGAGGTGCAAACGTGGATCCTCAGTTTGGCTGAGGCTGTGTTAATTCTGTGTTTGTCACTGATGAGATTATCGCCTATGTTACAGTGGAAAGAAGCTGATGAATTGGAGTAGGTTCAGAGTAGGGTTGTGAGAGTCATAAAGGATTGGGTTTGGCTTAAAATGAAAAGAACAGAGAGAAGGTCAAGAAATTGTTTGATCACAGTCTGTCAAAATTTACATCAGGAGCAGACTATTTAGCTAAGCCAACGAAGGTTCAACAGCATCTATCCAGAAACTGAAGCTAAAAAAATCCAAAGAAATCAGATTCAAGTATCTTTTTAATATTAAATATAGTCAATGGATTAAATTTTTCCCGGTTTATTGACCATAATTCATCGTTGCAAATTCTAAATAAGGACAGGAATCATCTTAGAACTGTGAGAGAATACAAACAAGTGTTGAGTCCAGCAAATCTTCTGTGTATTAGACTGACAGCCAAAGGTACGATTTGGAATACAATGAACTTTGGCTGCTCCTGAAGAGAGCTTACTCTATGTCCTGGAAATGTAGGTCTAGATGCACATCATGAATTTTTTAGACTTTTCTCTTCTGATCCCCAGAAAAAAGGAAGAAAGAGGAATTTATCCAATGGATAAAACAATTCCTGGATGGCCTGGAGAACACTGTTAAAAAGGCAAAACAATATTAAAAGTTAAGAGTCCTGCAATGAAGAACACTTTATGACTTCTGACAGACTATTGCCGTGCTTAGCTATCTAAACTGCTGAAATGATTACAACTTCCTAACTTCAGATCTTGATAGTAGGTGTCCACTAAAGATCCATTTAAAATTATGCCCGGTCTACACTGGTAGCAAAGACTGGAGCTTTTAAGCATAGTCTAAGGCATCTCTGATGCTGACCAGCCACTGAATAACGACCTCAAGGTTCTTTATTCAAATGTGAAGGAGCCAGAAGGAAGGTGCCACATGTCATTGTGAAATCATAAATCATAGAATCACAGAATCATAGAATGGTTTGGGTTGGAAAGGACCTTAAGATCATAGAGTTCCAACCCCCTGATATGGGCAGGGACACCTCACCCTAGACCATGTCACCCAAGGCTCTGTGCAACCTGGCCTTGAATACTGCCAGGGATGGAGTATTTACCACTTCTCATTTCCTAATCTTGGCTGTTGTAAAGGTTGGAATTGCACCTCCATATGGGTCCTTGGAAGCAGAAAAGAGCTGAAAATGGTACTTCTCTATTTGCCAGAGGGCTGTGCCATGGACCATGCAAAAAGCAGTGGGTAAGCTGGGAAAGATTTGCTCTAGTAACCTGACTGTTAGTGAGTGTACCAGGACAGCAGCCAACACACTTGGGTTTTCTTCCCAACACTAACATAGCACGTGATATTGAGTAGGCTCCAAGATCTTGATCTCCAGAAATGGAATTGGACAATGTTACACCTCATTTGCATTTAGGTGCATTACCTGCAAATCAGCAGCCCAGTCAGGCCAATGGCTCAAAACTGACCAACAGCAGAAGATAAGATGAACAATGGTGAAGGATGTGGACAAGTACATGAGACTTCACATTTAAGTAAATTTGCCATTTTTTAATTCCTCTCCCTTTTTTGGGAAGTGGTAGCCTTCATCCTGATGACCTCTCATCATCACACTGGAGGAAAGAAAACAATTAACCCTTTCCTGTTGTCACCGAGCCACTCATGATATACTTCATGTACACTCACGGTATATTTCATGTACACTCACGATATATTTCATCAAACACAGTATCTTCTGAAATGGTAGAGTCATTTGCTTAGTGAATGCTGTAGGCCTGGCAAATGCATTTAAGCTTTTGGTGTGAAGCCTTTTCCTATGGCTTCCAGAAAACCCTGATGTCAAGACTTGGTAGCACGTAGAGCTACAAGCAGAAACAAGAAAGAGAAAATAGAGTTTGGGGAAATGCAATCCAGGCTGCCATTAAAAAGTAATATAACTGTGTTCAAATTATATTACAGTGACAATCAAGCTCCTATTTACTTGCAGGAATATGCTTTTTTGGGTCTCTGATGTAAAGGATTGGCATTTGGAGCGCAGTAGCTGTTAAAAAGTAATGCACCTGACAGCAGCTCTGAGTCAAGCTGGTGGAGATGATCAAATAATTTACCAGAAAAACACACACACTGAGAATAAAACCTCAGGAAAGTAAATCATGGAGATGCTGGCAAGTTGTAAGAGAAATAGGGTGTCCTATAGGGACATTTTTGAGTTCAGTGTAAGCAGAAAACATAGAATCTTGGAATTAACCAGGTTTGAGAAGACCTTGAAGCTCATCCAGTCCAACCGTTCCCCAGTACTGCCAAGGCCACCACTGACCCATGGCACTAAGGACCTCATCTCCACGGTGTGTGAACACTCGCAGAGACAGTGACTCCAGCACTGCCCTGAACAGTTCCAATGCCTGGCAACCCTTTGGGCAAGGAATTGTTCCTCAGCTCCATCTAACCCTGCCCTGGGGCAGCTCAAGGCCGTTTCCTCTTGGCCCATCCCTTGTTCCTTGGGAGCAGAGCCCAGCACCCTCCTGGCTCCATCCTCCTCTCAGGCAGTTGTAGGAACGATCAGGTCCCCCCTTAAGCCTTGTCTTCCCCACACTAAACCTCCCCATGTCCCTCAGCCCTTCCTCATCGCACTGTGCTCCAGGCCCTGCACCAGCTTCGTTGCCCTTCTCTGGCCCTGCTTCAGAACCTCATGTCTTTCTTGTAGTGGGGGGACCTCATATAACAGCACAGTCAACTGAGCCATAAGTATCCCACACCTCATTGTGGGGGTGATATAAAATGACCTCTCTTTAGACATGAGTGTAATGCCTCTATTGCTTTTTATCTTTAAACTGAGTGTGAGAGCACACAGAGGCTTAGGTCTTGGTGGTTTTGTAGACTGAAGAAAGAGTTTAAATCTTCTGTTTTGATGTGGGGGAGAGGGAAAGACCTTCTTTTTGTCCCAGGGCAAGAGACACAGTGTCAAGTGGAGAGTGTAGATCCATATGGTTTGATACTGAGGAAGATGGAGAGATGTCTTAGGTCCTGTCCTTGTTCCCAACTTGTTATTACTGCCCTTCAGATCTCAGCATGCAAACCTCCCAGTGAAGGGGCGAATCCTTTAGCAGCCTTCATCAGGCTTTGAAGCAGAGAGGCCTTAATTGCACAGTGTCTTGGCCTGCCTGTCAGGCCCTGACAAAAGGTGGGTGCAGAATGTGTTGCTTATTGATGGGATGAACACGCCTATCTCTGGCAGGACATAACTGAATGATTGCTTTCTAAACAAGGGTGACTATAAAAGCACAGCTGCCTCCTCCAGCTGGGGCAGATTGGCTGTGCCTTGTCAGAACTGGCATTAAAAGGATGCTGCAGGACTCCGTCAATCGTACTGATTTACCAGCCCACCTGGAGGGCTTGAAGCAAAAGGCTGAAGCAAAATCGATGTCCCAAATGAATGAGCACAATTGATTTGGACAAACAGTGTGCTGAGGGGGGTGGCTCCCTCCTCCAGGACAACCATTTGGGTTGCTAAACTGCAATTGCAGGGGTTTGGCTGATTGAACATTGCACTGTCAGAAATCAGCAGCCTGGAGTCTTGGCGTCAAAACAGCCTCCCAGCCTTTCCTAAAGCTAACTGGAAAATGATAATTTGCAGAAACACATGTTCCTGGTCCATGCACACAAACACAATTGTGTTTTGCTTCAAGGATTCCATCATCAAAACCACTTGGGTTTGAAACTCTCCCTTGTGAGGTTCCCCATGTCCTAGCACCTACCCAGATCACTTAATGATCATTTGCTGCCTTCTGTCTTTGTGAATAGTGGTTTCTTCAGGATGATTGCACTGATGGACAGGTTTGTTTTTCGACACTCCTGTGTGTCTCAGTTTCTTACAGGTAACTGAAGCACAAAGAAACAAAAAAGCAGCAAAGGAGTTTGAAAGAACAACCAAGAAGCAAGTAAGAAAATTGTTCTCCTGTTCTGTGTCCCACAAAAATGGACCTGATTTGCAGCCCTTCAACACCATCATTTTAAAGCCTTCCTGTTCTATTGATCCTGTTAATCTGACATCTTCCATGGATGAGTCCCAATGAATTTCTTGTTGCCTGATGCTGCTTCTTTGCAGTCAGGACCCCAGGTTTTCATGTATTTTCTGTAGAATGAGATTGCAAACTATGGGAAGAACTTGTCATATGTGTGTATCCAATGCCAGCCACTGTGGGACCCTGTGTCCATTTTCTTGTGCCTGTCAAGTTGAAGAAGGAATTAACTAAGGCCATGTCTGAATGCACTGATGAAGGAATCAGAGGAAGAGAAATAAATAACGGGCAACACAGCAACAGAGGAAGCAAGAGAGAAGCTCAGGTTTCATCATGACAACCCGGGTCATAGCTGCAATGCAGCTATGGGAGAAAGGGATTTCGGCATATGCCCAAGCTCATCTGTCTTGGACTCCTTAGGTAATGAAGCCACCTTAAACTTCTTGAGAAAGATCAGTATGCCTGAACCTCTAGTCAGGTTCCCAGTACACAAATATCAGCAAAAGAGCTGCTTTCTCAACACTCCATAGGAGGGGACAGTATTTTCTTCTTAACCATTCCCTTTTCCCACAGGTCAGAAACAAGGAATAGCAGAGGCTGGAATAGGTTCAATGTCTATTTGTACATATCACATTTGAGAATAAACAGTAGCTCCATCCATCCATCCATAAGTAACATGCAAAGGCTACCCAAAGCATTTGTACTCCATTGATGGAATGGTCTTTACAATGCTGCATTTCACCAGTCTGTCTCTCTTCCATACATACAAATGAAGCTTTTAACACTGGTTATTTCCTATTGCAGAAGCAGGGATCTTCAGAATGCAAAGCAAATCTCTGGAGGCACCTGCTGTTATACAGACTATTCTCCCTGGTATATTCCATAAGCACATTCCATTACAGCACAGCTCTCCCCAGACTCAAACTCTCTGGAGTATCCTGTGACAACTAAATCTTCATCTGGTTACTTCTGTGAAAGACAATTAAAAATGGTTTTATAAATACATCAGCAACAGAAAGAGTGCTTTCCATATTTTTCATCAATCTTTATCAGTAGGAAATCGAGTGCGCTGTCAATAAGTTTGCAGATGTCACCAAGTTGGGCAGTTGAAATGCTGATATGCTTGAGGGTAGGAAAGCTTTACAGAGGGATCTAGACAAGCTGTAACTATGGGCTAAGGCCAATGGCATGAGGTTCAACAAAGCTCAGTTCTGGGTCCTGCACATGGGACTCAACAGCCGCATGCAATGCTACAGGCTTGGGGAAGAGTTTCTGGAAAGCTGCTTGATGGAAAAGGAACTGGGGTATCGGTTTTGGGCAGCTCACTACAAGAGAGACATTGAGGTGCTGGAACGGGGCCAGAGAAGGGCAATAGAGATGGTGCAGGGGCTGGAGCACAGTGTGATGGGGAAGACCTGAGGGACCTGGGGGATTCAGTCTGCAGAAAAGAAGGCTTAGGGGAGACCTTATTGCTCCTCCAACTGCCTGAGAGGAGGATGGAGCCAGAAGGGGGCTGGGCTCTGCTCCCAAGGAACAAGGGATGGGGCAAGAAGAAATGGCCTCAAGTTGCACCAGGGCAGGTTTAGATGGAGTTGAGGAACAATTCCTGCCCCAAAGGGTTGCCAGGCATTGGAACAGGCTGCCCAGGGCAGTGCTAAAGTCATCATCCCTGTAGGTATTTAAAGGACATGTAGTTGCTGTGCTTAGGGATGCAGTTTAGTGATGGATTTGGCAGTGCTGGGTTGACATTTGGACTCGATGACCTTAGAGTTCTTTTCCAACCCAAACAATTCTATGATTCTATGGTTCTGTTTCAAAGCCACCTGAGGAAAGGATGGTTGATGGTGCATGAGGCCTTTGCTGAGAATTGCAGTGTCTGCTGAGTGAATCTCCAGCTCAAAACTAGTAATAAAAAAGCAAGAGTGTGAGAGAATAATTAAGGAGAAAGATTTAGAGAGGGAGAGAACTAATAGACAGCCTTGAAGTGATAGAAGAATTATTCAGCTGTAACAAGCAGACTAAACCCCCTGAGGAACACAATAAAATGTAATCGTAAGAGGTACTGGAATGAAAGAATGGAAAGGTGAAGGTTAGGGTAGCTGAAATATTTACACTATCTTATTACTTGTCAGTTCCCATGTAATCTTTAGAACAGGTTTCTGAGACCTCCATCATCCAGTAACCTGGTACCTGGGTAACTAGAAACAGACTCAAAGCATTGAGTATGGCTCCTACAGCTCCTTTTTCAAGCACCTGCACAACAAAGAGATAGGAAGAGGAAATGTAGATGCATGGGTCTGTGTTTCAGGTACCAGCAGTCTGTGCCTAACTCTTCCTGAGCCTTTCTGCCTGGCATAAAGTAGCTGATAAACATGGCCAGGCAGAATGAGAGAGGCAGGAGTCAATGTGGAGAGGTCTAAATGTACCTGCTGGCTTGGGGCAAGCCGGTTGGCTTCAGAGCTGCTGATGCATCATCAGGTTTGAATGTTTCTGCTGCAGATATAAATGTCGGCTTCAAAGCCCAGACAACACTCTTTTCAAGCACTCTTTCAGGAGCTTGTAACAAGCTTCTACCCTATTTTGGCAAAGGCCGAAGTAGAGGAACTGTGGTATAACGGTGAAGAATAAAGGAAGCCTGATGGTTATTTCTTAGGGATGTTTTACCTTCACTGCTGAAGCCAGAGGTTTGCAAGAGGATGCTTTAATGTGCGTAGGACATTTTCAGATTAAAATAAAGGGAAAAGCTATTTTTAGTAAAGTCATTAAGCAACCTGGTCTAGTGGAAGATGACCCTGCCCATGGCAGAGGGGTTGGAATGAAATGATCTTTAGGAGCCTTCCATTATTTTTCCCCATTACAATCCATTTTCAGGGACTGCAATTTCCTCTAAGAAAAGTGGTAGAAATGCATCCCACCACCTTCCAGAACCCCATATATTTATTCACTATGCCCTGGGAATATAGGAAAGCAAGTAGAAAAGTCAATGTCATCCACAGCTGAACTCCCAATGATGGGAGAAATCTGACCTGTTTGTTTCTGGTTTTATGTATAAGGCATTCCATCTGTTTATCCGAACAAGATAACTTAGAGTGATTAGATTAGGCAAATAAAGCCTTTCAATAAGAGAAAAAAGCCTCCACCAAATACAAAAACTCAAACACAATTGCTAACAGCTCTTTAGCAAAAAGAAGCATAACAAAAGGTAATGGTTGGAACCAAGGTCAGAAAAATTCCAATACCAAAGAAGGGAAACCTTTCAAATATGAATAGAGATGACTAATTACACATATATAAAAGATTCTCAGAAGTAATTAACTTTTCTTTTCTTCATGCTTTTAAATCAAGCAAGGTGTCTTTATAGAATCATAGAATCACAGAATAGTTAGGGCTGCAAAGCACCTTAAGATCATCCGGTTCCAACCCCTGCCATGGACAGGGACACCTTACACTAGACCATATTGCCCAAGGTTCTGTCTAACCTGCCTTTGAACAATGCCAGGGATGGAGCATTATACGTAATTTTCAACCTCACAAGGCTGGACTAATGGGTGAATGAAGTGGCAGTACTTTCCCCTATGATACTATCATGAAGGTAAGAAGATATAGTCCTAAACCCCAAAAGCCAAGTCCACCTTAATTAGCTTACCATCTAGATATTAAGTGACTCATTCTACATAAGTGACTAGGCTCCTTCTGTAGCTGGTAGTGAGAAACAGGCGCTTCCTGATGGTTATTTATCTCATACTAACTTGGTGGCTAAGGTATCTGAGATGAATGGTCCTCTGAAAGCCTTTGAAGTCCTTCTTTAAGCACTGAGACCTGACAAATAAAGGAAATTAAATGTCTTATTTGAGAGGCTAAAGCTTCATAAGATGGATCCTTTCAATAGACAAAGAATTTTCTCTATTCTTCTGATATGAATATTTGCCTTCCTGTCCAAGTCTGATTATCACTTCATAGTTCATTAAGACAGAGTAATGAAAGGGAGATGAATAAAAGGAAACCTAATATTTTGGATGCCATTGTTCAGAACTGTAGTAAATACAGAGCACTTTGGGATCATTCTGGGAACAGGAACTCCAAGGATATTAAATCACTGCATTTCATTACCTAGATGTCAGTCATAGCACTCTAGTTAAAAATTCAGGCTTTTAGTATAAACATTTATTAAACCCAGAGAAGAATAATGGATAATTGTGATCAGTATTAGAGAGAGTTAGATCTTTTCTGTGTATTTAATTACTTCTGCAGTCAGTAAATGATGTTACATTTCCACACTCTGCCTTTATGAAATGTTCAGAGATGATCTCAGCTGCTTCTGGTTTTCTACTTAGAAATATAACAAAGAGTTTTACACTGTCTGTGCATTTAGCCCATAAATGCTGAATCACAGGAGAACATAAAGCCAATAACCAAACAGAATTTGGAAGGTTTAACAACTTCCAAGCTTAGTCAGTGATGTTTTTCAAGCAAGGCTGGATTAAGGTGCTCTGCCAAGACTTTCAGATGAAGGGCAGCTCTGCAAACGATCTGAAATTAGGTAATCCAGTGACTATATCGCAGTTTCCAGCTCAGACAAGGCTCAAAGAAAGCATGCCCTACAGAGCAAGGAAAGGGTGGTGCTGTGTGCTGAAGAAACCTACTATACTAATGCTTTGCCAAACATGCTTGGCTGAGCTGCTGGTGAGGTACTGCATCATAGAATCACAGTATACCATGTTACAAGGGACCTCAACGATCATTTGGTCCAACCTTTCTAATGCACAACCTAGATGTTCTAACACCCTGTCCAATGTCCAGCACTGGGGCACTACCACTTCCCTAGGGAGATTATTCCAATGGCTGATTGTTCTTATTGTGAAACACATGGGATAAACATGGGAAAGGGTCTTCCCTGATATGGCTGCTATAAATGTGTCAAAGGAGCTGAGCAGAACATCTTCAGTTCCATGGGACCATGGCTGATGGGATTATTTTTTCCTGACCACTACCTTCACCCATTCAAAATCTGTTGGTTTTGTGGATGTGATGCTAAGACTATTGTTACCCTATACATGACAGTGTGCAGTGATGGCCCCCACCAGGGAAACATTGGTGACAGTGGTGTCTGTGCTTTTTGTTGCCTTTGATTTGACAAGACACATGCTTAACCTATGGGAGATGGACATGGACCATCACAGTGCATAAGACATAGTTAGTTATCAGACCCCTTTGATTTCAATGCCAACTTTGTCACCACATATAATAACTCAAACTACACTAATCTTTGAGTGCCTTAGTTCTGTAGACAGAGCAGAAAGAAGATTTGGGTCAGTGAGAAAACCCTTCTTGTCCATCTCAAGAATAAAATGTTTAGCTGGAAATCTGGCTTTACTTAGTCATGTAAATTAAGTCAGTAAATTAAGTTGTGTCGCCTGGATGCAAGGAATGGGGAAAAGGAGAAACTGATCTTTTTCTCTTCAATCTGGATCAGTCTTGCTTGTCTCAGTCTCTCATGAGAGTACAGGATTTGAGTTGAGGAATGCTCATTCTGCCTTACAGCCTCTTTCAGTGGCTTTAGAACAGCTCAGGAACCCTTAATGCAAACTGCTAATAATGGCTCACAATAAGACACTCTTGTTAGCCAAAGAGAAGACAGCATCTCCTTACCTGAATGGCAGAGTTATTAGACTGAGACTTGATGGTCTCCTTGCCAAATCCCAGCTCTCTTATCTCACCAATTACAGATGAAAAATAGTGGAAACAGCCCAAACTAATTGTCAATAAAAGTAGTTATAATCTTTGATTAAACTTACTTTGTTTCTCCAAAGTGCAAAGCAGGAAACGCAATTGTAGCTCCTTGCGGTCGCCATTAAAACACAGGAAGTAAAAAATGGTTATTGCTGAGAAAGAGGCTCTTGCAGCTGTGGGAAGCACTGAACTGAAAGGAATTGCTCCCTCCTGTTTGGAATCCCCACTGGAATATCTTCTTAGGGTACCTTGGGAACTCCAAAATGTCAATGATCTCTCTGGAAAAGTTGAACTGGGTACAGACTTTTCATTAAAGGGCACCACAGTTATATTTAAGCTTGGAGATCATTCCATGCTCAGGATCTAACTTCATCTTGTGTGATCACAGGACTCATAGGACAACAGGTGATGGGTTCAAATTCAACAGGGGAAGTTCAGGTTGAATATAAGGAAGAAGTTCTTCCCTGTGAAGGTGCTGGGGTGCTGGCACAGGGTGCCCAGAGAAGCTGTGGTCGCCCCATCCCTGGCAGTGTTTAAAGCCAGGTTGGACAGAACCTTGAGCAACATGTTTTAGTGTGAAGTGTTCCTGCCCATGGCAGGGGGTTGGAACTGGGTGATCTTAAGGTCCTTTCCAACCCAAACCATCCTATGATACTATGATACTATGACTCCTGGCTTTGGCCATTGTATCGTGAGGGCTGTGATTTCTAGTGGCAGACCCTTTACTGCAGTGATGACTTCTGCCCCAAAAGAAGATCCTTTTGGGACCAAAAGGACTGCTTTGACTAGTCTTCACTTAGTATGCTGCATCACATAGAAGAGGAAAATTGAATTAAAACAGCATATCCTATGATCAAGGAAGACCAGGAGGTAGTTATAAATGAACTCATAAATCAGCTTTAAAATCCTTTAATTTTTTATCTTCTCATGACTTTTGAATGATTGTAGCTGACCTAATTGTAAGTACCTGACTATGCAAATGGATGAACCTTTTCCTATGTGGCAAAACACATCTAGGAACATTTTCATATGAAGATATTCTGAAGGGTGCATACAGCTTATAATACTGAGCAGTTTCAATCCAATTGGATACATTTAACACTGTTCCCTTATTATAAAATCTCTTCTGGAGTTTCTTCCCCCATCATCTATGACTGATTTCACCTTTCCGTACTTTTAAAGAGGCTGTAAGAGAGAGTTAATGGTTCTAGCTGGATGTGGGCAGAGTGAATGACAGAGGATGACAAGGCGGCTTAGCTGATTGTTACTTACAGCTGATTATTAGTTATAAAAGAAGGAAAAATAGCTTGACTCCATTGCACAGAAACCTATTTTCTCAGAAGCCTGCTGCAGCAAATGACCTCTTAGCATAATGTATGGATGAGATCTTGTGTTTCAATTCTGCCTTTCGGCATGTCATTTTGTTTCCTTGAAAATTCTCCTAACAGCCAGACCTCCCTGGACAGAACACACTCCTTTTCTGGTACCAAATGTGCTTTGATGTATGTTCAATTAGGTATAGATGGGTTTTATACTTGTTTATTACAAGCCCCAGGGAACTCGCCTGGCTATTTCATAACTCTAATTGTTGGAGACATAGAATTACTCAAAAATCTGAATTGAGGTTTTTAAGGGATGTATCTCCCTCATGTGCCAGGAGAAAATAGCTTGAAAATGTGAAGCAGGATCAGGAAGAGAGACTGCCTGGTGGACTAGTATCAGTATCAGCAGCAGTAGCATACCGTGGGTTTCAAAGCAGTGACTGAGCGATGACTGAAGAAGAAGCTGTTATGATTCCAGAGCTGGAAAACCTCATGCAAGTGTGAGAACAATAAGGATAGATATTCAGATTAGATATAAGGAAGAAGTTCTTCCCTGTGAGGGTGGTGAGGCACTGGAAGAAGCTGCCCAAAGAAGTTGTAAATGCTCCATCGCTGGCAATGTTCAAGGCCAGGTTGGACAGAGCCTTGGGTGCCATGGTCTAGTGTGAGGTGTCCCTGTATGTGTCAGTGGGGTTGGAACTGGATGATCTTAAGGACCTTTCTAATCCAAACCATTCTATGTTTCTGTGATTCTATGAATAATTCACTAATGTGTAGCAAGAGTTTGGGAAATGCTTCGCAATATTCATTGGACAGTGAATAACCAGCATGCATCAGCTCTTCAATCTGTCATTCCTGCTGATCTAGCTGGGTGTTCCTAAAGGGTTGCTCCGCTGCCAGCAGGGAGGCAGTGTCCACTAATATGAAAATAGCATGTATGAATTTAAATTAGGGTAAGTAGCTCCCACTCACACTTCCCAGCTTCCTCAGGCAGCAGCTGGGAACAGTGATGTGCCTGACCCCTGTAATGACTCCAACTAGATCAGTTCCACTACCATGGAGGATCATTCTCTGCTTACTCTGTGCTTCATTTACAAAGTGTTCTTGAAAACAGTTTGAGAGATAACAGGGACTCACCAGCTGCAAAGAACTGTGTGACTATATAAATCACAGGAAGTAAATTGGTAAGAGCAGGGAAAAATACAGAGGAATGGACATCATTCAAAAGTTAGTATGTGGATGAGCCCACAGAAAAATGCATGTCCTTTAGTACTGTTTGTCACTGCTGGCTGAAGACTACAACATGGGCCATGGACACACAGTGAAGCACTTGCTAAGTGAGCTTCATGCATGCTGCAGCTCCAAGAAATCATCTTTATTTGGCATAAATAATTTCGTTCAATAAACCTGCAGACTTTTTGGCAACACACAGAAGCTCCAAATATGGAGCAGTCTGCATTGTGCAAGTGATATGCATGCACACACTGAGAAAATACAGTTTCTATCTCAGAGTATATACCAATTGTACAAAGAGCAGAGTGAACATAGTATCATATAATAGTTAGGGTTGGAAAAGACCTTAAGAACATCCAGTTCCAACTGCCCTGACATGGGCAGGGACACCTCACACTAAACCATGTCACCCAAGGCTATGTCCAACCTGGCCTTGAACACCACCAGGAATGGAGAACTCACAACTTCCCTGGGCAACCCATTCCAGTGCCTCACCACCCTCACAGTAAAGAATTTCTTCCTTATATCCAATCTA
>JAOEHY010006728.1:0-59109 GCA_025447955.1 Psilopsiagon aurifrons | reverse complement strand
CCGCGCAGCGCAGCTCCGCTCCGCGCCGCTCCGTCAGGTACCCGGCGTCCGCGGGTGAGTGCGCTGCGCCGGGCAGCGGCTCTGCCGCCGCGTGCCCCTTCTTCCCTCCTCGGGCTGCGTGGGGTTTGGCGGGGGGGGAGTTTTGGAGCGTTGCCCTTGTTCCGTTCCTTGCGGGCGCTGGCCGTTGCCGCGGGGGTAGGGCGCGCCGGCAGCGGGGCGGGGGTCCGGGGCTTCTCCGCGCTCGGGACTGCTTTTCCCCCGCCCTAGAGGAGGTGGGGAGGCCGGGAGCAGAGCCCACGGCTCCACCCCTGTGAGCTGCGTGGGGTGGAGAGGGGAGCGCCGGGACCCCGCGGTGTGTCCCCCCCTCCTTGCCCTGTGTTCTCCCTGCCGGCATCCCGGTCCGCGGTCCTGCGGGGCCTGGCGTGCTCTTGCGTGCTCTGCGGCCCCGCTGTGGCTTGGGCGAGGGCGGCCGGCCCGGGGCCCCGCCGTGCCCGGGCGGTGCCCGCCCCTGTGGATGCCGGGCAGGGGGCGCCCACGCGCGGGTGTGGGTGCGGGATGCTGGTGCTCCGCGTTCTCCATGGCAACGCCGCCCAGGGCGGCTTCGTCCCTGGCTCCTGCTGACACGGCGAGTGCCCTCCCTGCGGCAGCTCCGAACGGGGCTTAGGCATGTGACCCCCTACTTATCCTCAGAGCTCCAGGGGTGGGGTTCCCCCCTCTGGGCAAAGCGGGTCTGAGGGAGTCTCTACCCACGCCCGTGCCAGGTACAGCCATTTGGGGCTGCCTGATGGTCTGTATGTGTGGAGCCACAAGTGCTGGTGTAAAACACCTTGCTGTGGACACACTGTGGTCCAGCCTGGGGCTTTGATGGGGGAGTAGATTTCAGCACATCTCGTTGTTGGGCTATGGCTGTGCCAGTGGTGGAGGACGTCTGTGGCAAAGGCACCCACCAGTAAGCTGCCAGATGGAGTGATCTGGTCTGTCACTGGCTGCGTCAGGCTGGAAATCTCAGGAGATTCCGGTTAGGGGGCCTGCATGGAGGAAAGACTGCTTGAAGGCTTTGGGGGTTGGCACCCATTGCTATTGGCATGCAGTGGCTGTGGTTGGATCCTGCCTGCTATTGACTTGCTTGGCACCTGTGATCAAAGTCATCAGTGGGATTTCATCCTTGGGGTCCTCCCCACTTGCTGATGGCCATGCTGGGTCTTACATTGGTGCATGTGTGAAATAGGTTCTCTGCATCTTTAAGTGATCAAGGTTAATTTAAGGCAAAAATGGATAATAATTCTCGCCTGATAAAAGCTGTTGAGCCAGGGGGGCTGTGCGCTGCCAAACCAGGGGCAAGGAGCTCTCTGCAGAAATTGGAGGTGGGGGTAGATCAGAGGGCATGGCTGAGCCCCCTTTGCCAGGTGCTGGTGTGAGGGGTGCCCGTGGGCGCAGGCTGCCCCGGTGGTTTTGGCCAGGCCTGAGTGCTGCAGACACTCAGCATTGTACAACCAGCCAGCTTCTCCCGTCTGCAGCAGAGGGATAGCACAATGAGGCCTTTTTAATTTAGTTTTTTCCTCTGCTCTAGAGGTAAATTCTGACACTGTATACAAAATTGAATGGTGGTGATGTATATTCAGACCACTGTGGTGAACCACAGTGCAACCTCATTGTCCTCCCTTGCTGAAAACAGTGTATGCCAAAGCTATCAGTGTTCTCTGCTTGCCCCTCTTTCGGACTCCTCTGGAATAAATGGGTCCTGCAGCATCCGGACCTTTTTCTGTGGATGCTGGAGTTCATTTTGTTGCACACTGCCCCCCAGGCCCTGTGGCCCCTATGGCTTGGGTATCCACCTTGCTATTCCTTCATTAATGAGTGACTCGCCTTGCTTTTCCCGTGGCCGTGTGCTCCGACCTGCCCCTGCTCCATTGAGAGCAGGAAGCGCAAGACAAAGTCCACAATTTCCAACTGCCTGACAACGTGACACCAGGACAGCAGGAAGCACTGACATTTCCTGGCTCCAGCCAGCTCTCCACTTGTGTGTGGCTCTGTGATGATGCCCCTGCCACGGCCCTTGAGTTTTTGGGTCCAGCCAGCCAGGCATGTACACCAGTCTGCATCCTGGCCTCCACCCCGGGCAGGCAAACAGGATGAGTGAGGTGTAAAATCAGCGCCGAATCTGCTCCCCCGGGCTTGAAACAGAGTCAAACCGGTCTTGACCTGAGCTTGCTCCTTATCTGACCCTTTCTTTGTGGGAGGGAGCAGGAAAGGGACAGCCACAGCAGGCTGGCTCCTCCAGTCCCAGATGAGCCCTCCTGCTGAGGATGGGCAGGAGCTGGGGACAGCCGGTCTAACTGGGTCATGTTTATATCCCTTTGCTTCTGTGCTTTGTTTTGGTTTCTTCCTCCTCCTCTCCTGCACTGTCATTGTCACAGCAGAGGAACCCAGAACAGAGGAGTCATGGAACTGCTGAGTGGCCGGGCTCCTTGCAAATATTGTTGTCCAGCTGGAGAGGAGCTTGGCTCCTCTTGCTTCATCCTCCTGCTTTGTTATTTGCTTGTGTTGTCCACTGGCACAAGTTCACTGCCTGAAGGTCTTTGGCTGGTGTGCTTATACCAGCCCACCACATGCACAGGTAGCTGCATTTATAACCTGAACTGGTTAAAACCTGGCTGGGGATGCCGGTAGATGTGCCGCCCAGAGCTGGTGGTCTTCTTCTCCTGCTGCGCAGAACATGCACTGAGCAGCTCCAACATGGCCACTTTTATCTCTGAAGTATTAATAAAAGAAGCTTGTCTATTTATGTGAGCCTTTTTAAGAGGCTGGCGGGGCTGCCTTGGAGGCTTGCTCGGCACTACAACTGTTCAGAGCTTTTTTGTGTGTGTGTTCTAGCAGTCGATAAGCCAGGGCATCCAGCTGTCAGCTTTGGAGATTGCCAAAGCCTGCTCAGCGACATTTCTGCAGGCTTTGCTCACGAAAGAGGATTTTGTTGGACGCTTTGGTTTCTGACTTGATGCTGGTAATTAAATTTCTTAACTTGGCTTCAGAAAGCTGTCACTGCCAAGGAGTGACTGGTGAGGCCATGCGGAGCAGGATACGCTGGTTCTGCTGGAATTGCGTGTGACCTAACTATGGTTCTTTAGCATGAGTTGGTGCTTTTTCTTAATACTTTTTTTTTTTTTTAAAATATATATAAGTAAAACTTTTTTAAAAAGGTGAGAAAAATCCTGTGTTTTACTGCTGCGCTGTTAAGCCTGCACGGACCTGCTGGGACAGCTGTTTATTTGCGAGTTGTGGCAGCCCAATGCTGTAAAATTCAAATCATGTCCATATAGATTTTTTTTTCCTCCCCCTTTTAAGACGATTGTATGTCTACTTTTTGCTCTTACACCACAGCAGACATCATTGCTGTACTGAAAAAAGAGGTGACCTGAACAAAGGGCTGGAAATTGAGGATGAAATGTTGAATGTCTGATCCTAACTTCTGTGTTGGTTAATCTAGAGTTTAAGCCATATAAACTTACTTACCCTAAGTGCTTACCATACTAGGGGATGAGAGAAACAGCTAGTAAAGGATTGGAAAGTAGGTAAGCTCTTCTGCATATTGCATTAGTTCCCTCACCCTTAATGAAAGTTTTTAACTTTGTATTTAAAGCAAAAAAAAAAAAAAAAAAAAAGGAAGGGTCCTCAGCCCCTTCCTTGCAAGGTGCTGGTTGTGATCTGCTGTTTGCCTTTGATACTACTTTTCCCCCAGCGCTTCCTCAACCTGAGCTGGGTTGGGAGAAGAGCTGTGCTGGTGTCTTTTTACCCTCCTGCCCTTTCAGGAGATCATTTGCACTTGGTATCTCCTGTCCTCATGGTATGTGGCAATGTTTCGGAATATGCTGGAGAGCCAGGAGTTCTGGGGTAGTGTAAAAAATCTCAGCTCAGTGAGTCATAAAGCTTTCAAATCTTTTTGGCTACTGAGGAGAAAACCAAGGAGGTGGAGATGAGAGAAGCAGCTTGGTGCACCAAGAAGACGTGGTTAGTTGATTGGAGAGTTTCATGATCTGAGCCAACAGCTCTTTGTTTCATGATTGGTTAATTTGCTATAATTCAGGTGCTTGGGCCACACCAAAGTAACACGTGAAGGTGTCTGAACATCTGGTCTGTGTTTTCCTTGTGGTGAAGTTGGGTGGGGTCATTCCCAAGGGTGTCCTGGCCCATGCACACCCAGGTCTGAAGCAACCTCTGTGCTCTCCATGTGAATCTCTCATCACCACATCCTGTTCGTGCTACCTCCTGCATTCACCCCCGGTCCTCTGGGGGCTTTTGCTGTGAATTTGGTAACTGGAAGAGGTTTGTGCTGTGTACAGCACCTGGGTGAGAAGGTTGCTCCTGGCCTCTTCCTAAATCAGCCAAATGGATGGTCTGGCCCAACCTGGTGACAGTCATTGATGATTCAGTATTATCATGACTCAGTAAACTCGTGGGCTGAGTTGCCTTGAGAATATTTGTGTTCAAAACATTGTCTTGACCCACTGGAGGAGCCGTGCTGGTGGATGCGCATGTTTTCACCCACCACAGCACATGCCAGCTGGTTATCTCGGCAGTGCCGACTGGCACTAACGCATCAAACCACCTGAACAGAGTTGTTGTTCTTGCCTTGTCTCTTCCCAGAGGACATGCCAGTTGCTTCGCTTCTGATTGTATTTTTCTCGTATGTCATTTTGGAGCTCTCTCGCTGAACTCTTCTGGAATTAGCAGTGAGGAAATATGGCAGCGTGTTCGCCGCGTGGTTAGTAAGAGATGGCATGTTGCTCTTTGGAGGCATCCTTGTCTTTCTCAACCCAAAGAGCTGGGTTCCTCAGTGCTTGCTGAGCCTGGCGGATGATTGAAGAGTTATTCGCCTTGCCAGACAAGTGGCTTCATGTTTCGCCTTCTGCATTCCTCCGGGTGAGCATTGCATAGAGATGCGCTTTCAGCTACATGCTGCTTACCTGATTCATGTCTTCTCTATGCACGCAGCTTAAGCGTCTGGAAGTCAGGGCTGGCCCTCTCCAGGCTGATGTGTGAGTGTTTTTACAAGAGGGTGAATGAAATGTGTGTGGAGGGTGTGGTGGAGGAGCAGCAGGAGTGTCCAGCTATGGCTCTGGGGGTGAAGGTGACTGTCGCTGCTTTTACCACCGCTCCTGAAGGAGCAGTTTTCAGGAGCTGAACCCAGTGACCCAATTCCCAAGCTCTGGATTTGGGCTGTTGCCAGGAGTTTTGCTCTGAGGCTCTTCATCCCTTCTTGCACAGGCCCTGGGTGGAAAGCTAAAAGCAATGCAGCAGCAGCCAAACACCAGAAAGATAAAGGGAGAAGGACTCAATTATTTCATCTAACCTGTGCCCATCCTCAGGAGAATAGAGAAAAACAGTGTGATCTCCAGGTGTTAGTAGCTGCCTGCTGCTTGTTTTTCACATGGGGCTTTCATGCCAGTCTCTCCCTGACAATGAGGTAGGCTGCTGGTATATCTGCTTCAGGGCACTGTGACAGGAGTGAGGCAATTCAGAACTGTCAGAATTGTGCCATTTGGAGGCTGATTCGGGTGGGAGAGTGCTGCATGAAATGCCAGCAGCTGGACTCTATAGCAGTATGCAAAACGTAGCTAGGGAGGTTGGCAGCTTTTTGGGAAGGCTCTGTGGTGCATGGGTTCCTTTGATGCTTTGTAGGAACGGGGATCAGCTTGGTCTGCTGATGGAGGTCCTTCTAGCAAGCAGGGCATCCTTAGATATGTTAAGGTTGAGCATTTGAGGGTAGACTGTCAACAAACAGGAAAGTGCATGCACTATTTTTGGACAGGAACAAACCCATACCCTGAGGCTGCAGAGCTGGGGCTGTGCTCTGCACCTAGGAAGCAGCTCTGTGCCGCTTGGGTAGGAAGAGAGGATGGTACTTGTCCTGAGAATCAAAGAAAAACTGGAATGTGAGAATGGGATGCTGGCGGGCGCTGTTGTGGGGTGGGACCTGCAGTTGTTTAGGTTTGGGTTGTGAGGAGGAAAGTGCAGTGGGTCAGGGTGGTGGAAAGAACTGTGGCGTTTTATGCTGCTCAGGTGATGACTTAGCAGCTTGGTGCCTGTTACAGGCAATGTCTGCTAGCGGCAGATGTTGCTCCCAGCTCCAGCAGGGAGGAGAAGGATGGGGAAACAATCTGGAGACCATTTACCCTACCTCAAACAAGCAAGATGAATTGCTTGCTATGGCACAGCCATGAAGGCAGCGCAGCTGGGATGTTCTCTGAGTCAGTTGTGTTGCATGATATTTAGCTTAGGCTGTGGTGGGTCTGCCCTGCTACTGCTCCTGAGTGTTTCCGTGGAGCTCCATGTCCATCACCTGGTTCATGAGTTTTGTTTTGTTTTTTTTTCCTGAGTGCCTCTTCCTTGCTTGGCCTCAGCATCTTCTAAATGCATGGTGCTTAGAGGAGCTGTGAAGTCTGGTGTGCCATCCTGGACAGTCTGTGACAGCTGAGTCCAGTGCAGCTGTTCTCTTCAAGGATGCTTGCGTGGATGTAAACAACTGTAAAGCTGTTTATGTAAAGCTTTCTGTCCTGTGGCTGCCAGGCACCCTTTGCGCTCCCGTTGCTTCATGCTGCTGCTCCTAGAAGCCACAGCACCTTCTCGCCTGGGCCAAACCTGAAGATGGGGGAGATAGAGTTGGGAAGGTGGATACCCTCACCATGCCTGGCTTTCACAGAAATTGCATGCAAAGGACGCTTCATTTACTGTGGTTTTCTTCCCTCTGCCCCCAAGGCACTAGGAGTGCCTGGGCTGCGGCTGCATGCCCAGTGCAGGGAAGAGAGGCTGCTCTCTGCCTTAATATCAGGTTAAGCTTTTCGGATGCATGATGGTTTTCAGCTACCCTGTTTTGCTTGGCACTGTTCTCCTTGCATATCCCATGCATGACTTTCAGCTGCTGTGCCTCTGCCAAGGGACACTTGCCCAGCTTGCTCCTGGGCAGCCTGGTGTTGGACCTCCCCCAGCTACAAGGGAGAAGAAGCCCAATGGTGCTGCTGCCTTGAGTTTTCTCTGCCAAGTATGGGGGTTCTCCCATCCCCATCCCAGTTTCTTAGCCTCTGTGTGTGGGAGTCAGCAGGGTTAAGGGTATTGGGAGCCTGGCGGTGCCAGGCAAGCGTCAGCCAAGAGAAGAGCTGAACTTGCAGATCTGTAAGTCACGCCAAGGACTGTTTGAACTGCACTAATCCCTGGTGCCTCCAAAGCAACCTTGTTTACAAGAGCGGGTGCTTCAGACAGGTATTCTGGCAGATATTTTACATAAGCCATTCACTTACCAAAGCTCTTTGGGTAAGTGAGATTGTTTCTGAGACCTCAGCCCATGTGCCGCCTCCCTGCTGCAGCATTTTGGAGGCATCCTGCAAAGAGGCTGGAGGCTTTCTGGGGACAACTTGGATCCATTTATAAACCCCAGCTCCTTTTATTTTCTGTGGAGAGTGCCACCTGGCAAATTGCATGTGAAATAGCTGGTGGCTCGGTGACTCTGAGAAATCTCTACCCATCACACAGAGCAAAAAGATGTCAAAGAAAATTTTTGGAGCATGCTAAATATTGTAATCCTTACAGTTGGTTTGCTTTTGGGTATGGAGCTGGAAATGAGTCTTTACGCTCATCATTTTCTCACATTTCTGTTGTATTGAAAGCTGCTGCTGCTCTCCCATTCACCAGGCTTGCCATCTCAAGTGGTGCAGCAGTGGTCACAGTTATGTTCAAACCGCAGTGATGTACAGGGGGGTATGATTTGGGTTACGTAGTCATGAAATTGTGCCATTCCTTTAGCTGGTATTCCTTTAGCCACCCTATAGCATGACAGCTTTCAGCATGAGAAAGAGAGTAAAGAGGAGCTTTAACCTCAAAATACTCAGTGGATAGATTTCCAAAGTATTGCTCATGGTTGCATCAGAGGAAGCTCTGTTGACTTTGCACTGGGGATGAGGCTGAACTGAGTGAGAGATGTGTGAGACACTGGATAAGGGATATGTGGTGATGTGTCTCGCAGCTCAGTTGCCTTGTGTCTGTATTTTTTTCCCTTAGCCTCATGTTTTGGACTATGTCTTTCATTTTGATAGGAGTTAGGGCCAGACTGTGTCTTTGGGGTCTGGCATACCCAGTATGCCACGAGGTGCTGGAGGAATTAAGGAGGGACCCATCCCTGGGGGTGCCGAAAGCTGAGCTCCAGCTACGGCAGTGGGCTGTTACCATGTGTCCTGAGATGGGTGGGGGGCAAGGCAAACAAAACACATCTAACAGTCACCTTATCAGATAATGTCACTGGGATGTCCTTACCCAGCTGCTGGGCTGTGTTTGATGCTGCTAATTACAACTTCTCTTCCTGCTGACAGTGAGAGTTTGAATCTGCTCACTCTGGGGTTCCAGCTGCAGCTTTCTGGGACAGCACCAGCACTGTATATCCAAGCCTAGCAAGCCTTGGGTTTGTGAGCACTAGTTGTGGTTGAGGAAGGTCTTGGAAAAACTCCTCCCTGGCCCTCTGCTATATAGGAAACCTTCCTGCTGCAAAAGGCTTTTGCAGAGATGCTCTGGAGCTCAAGGGATATTCCTATAAAGGTCCAAAACACGACTGCTGACATCCTTTCTGGTTCTGGCCTTGCTCTGTCCTGCTGGAGTATCCACAGCTCTGCTCTCCCTTGGGTGCAGCGCTTCCTGCTGAGCCAAATTGGCTTCGGTTTGGGAAAATAAACAGACCTCCTGTGCCAGAGCTGGGAGTCCCAGGCTGTTGCACAAGGAGAGAAGGTTGTAACCAAACAACCCTTTCATCACCCCTCTACCTGACTCTGAAGCGCTGTAATTGTGTTGCTGTCGGATTTATAATACGCTGCGTTTGAGGGATAGCTATGTTCTTGTTTCTAAGTTCTTGCGTAACTCCAAGAGGGGAAACCATCACTAACCTTTCCATTTTGTGCATGGTTTTGTTTCTGTTTGGAGTTCCATATGCTGAAAGCTTGTGGGATACTGCTGTTGGGGATGTGGTGCTGCTGAGCCTGTGCCACGTATCGGGGCAGAGGAGCAGGATGATCTCTTACCTGAGCTCGTGGGATGCTCAGTGATTTCCCAGCACAAGCTCCAGCTCATGCGGTGCACAGTGCAGGTGGATATTAACAGCTTGCCAGTGCTGATCTAACCCCAAGCCTATTAAAAGCCCATAGGATTGAGTCTTCCCCTTCCTCCTCCTGCTTCCTCCCCCTCCCTCGCTTTTCAACACCGGGTTTGTGAATAAATCATCTAGGATGTGATCACACAGGAAATTCATGACATTTATTTATTTATTTATTACAGCTATGTTAGGAAGTGAATTCAGCTGTCTGGGATTTCAGTCCTGTGCTCTTTAATCACAAGATTCTGCATCTTTTCTACTCTGTTGCTTGTGACATGACGTCTCCTCAGCTGCATAAGCTTTTCCTCTGCTGCCTGCCCACAGAAACAATAGATTCTGGAAATGCTCTTGAGGGACCTGAAATGTATGGGGATTGCTTGTGGAAAATGCAGATCGGATCTATGTTAGGTCTTTCTGTTGTTACTTTATTTACCACTTGGTTATCCTTTTCCTTCAAAGAAAAGCGAAGCCCTTGTTCTTGCAGAATTCATTGCTTTGGCTGTGTTACTTGGTGGAAGTAACATGCTCAGAATGCTGCATTCCTTTGTGCATCCTTTCTTTATTTTCATTTTCTTTGTTGGTGGGAGCTTAAGGAGTATAATGGGCAGATTAACAACTGTATTTGTGGAGTAACCCATCTTTGTGCAGGTCTGGCTTGAAACCAATTAAGCTTGTCTTGATCTCTAAATGAGATTTCTGTCCAACGCCTTACCCAACTGCCTTTTGCATCCATTAATAGCAGGGTGGGATGAAAATAGCTGAATGTGTAAAGATCGCATGTTGGATAAATGGAGAGGCGTTGGTTGCGGGGAGGCTCCCCAGGATCCATGCAGGCTGGTGCTTCTTTGTGTGGTTGTTTTATAGCTCTGGTACTTAAAATGTGGGATTAGGTATATTTGGCTGCTAGTGTGCAATCCCCTGCGACAGCAGCCGAGGGGACCCAGCAGAGCTGCTGTACAAATAGGGAATGTCCTGTGGACTTCATTAATGTGTCAGTCTCCATCTCTGGGGTGAGACCAGGCTGTGTTCTGGAGCTCCTTGCCACTCTCAACTGTGCATCTCCGGGAGTGCCTTCTCCTGGGTGTATCCACCCCAGCCTTGGGTTGCTTTTTAGCCTGGGAAACCCCTGTGTGTTTGTGGCAATTGCATCGCCAGGCTGGGGGACCCTGCCTGGGGGGCGGTTTGCTGCTGCAGTGGTATAAACCAGTCCAGGAACAGCCCTTCAGTGTGGCGGTTTTGAAGAGAGCTGACTAAATAAAGATGACTTTAATAAACCGTGCCTCCAGGGAACCCTTATATCTCTGTCCCGTTCTGTTTCTGCGTCAAGATAAGGTTGCAGAGCAGCTGGATTTGTGCTCTGCTTTGGGAGGGGTTGGTGGGGGAAGGGCACTGGGGTTTCTTTAAGGGTGCACTCATTCATTTATGATCACCTTCATTCGTAAAGTAACTACAGACAAGCCATGCGTAGTCTAACAATACCTTCTTCCCTGAATGCCTGGCTTCTCTGTCATGACCAAACAGTGGGGAGGGTGATCTCAGGGGAAGGGGGGAAAGGAAGCACTGGGTGAACGGTGCTCCCTTTGTTGGAAAGGATCCTGTTCTCCTCATCCCAGCCGCTGCCACCCATCCCAGCGCTGGGCTCCCACCCACCGCTGCCACCCCGCTCCAAACCAGGAGCGTGGGCTTTGCTGGTGATGGGTTCCAGGATGTTGGTAGTGTGATCGTGGTGTTGTGTTCATGCAAGGGTGTAGCTGCTGCAGGTGCGCCATATGGGAGACCTTGATCCTCTCCTGTGGGTGTACAAACCAGCCTCGCCCTGCGTGTCCCATGCTTTGCTCCCCATCGCTCTGCTTTTTAAAGTTCAAAAGCTCTTAGATTACTTGTGGAAGTGCAGCTTTTCCTAATTCTTCCAGTGTCAAACTGCCCAGTGTAAGAGATGGTGGTCTAAAGCAATTCCGTGTCATGTTGAAGCCCGTGTGCCACATCAGGGAGGATGGTGATCTTGTGGTCTTCAACATCTTGGCACAGCCAGACCCAGTGCCTCCTTTTAGAGGGGAAATTTGGTTCAGTTTGGAAGTCCTGGGTCCACAGAGACCGGATCCAGATGAGGCAAGTGCCTTGTGGGGTGCCATGACAAAGGCAAAAACCTCACAAAAAAATCCAAACCTGATATGGCTGGAAGATGGTTTTAGTGCTTGGAAGGAGTGTTATGGAGAGAGGGGGTGGGATGGCACCTTTCTGCCTTTAAGACTGAGGCTGTTTTGCTTTGTGGGATAACCTTGACTGAAAAGCCAGAGAGTTTTAATGCCACTGAGACAGAAAATACTGAGACTCCCCCAGACTTCATCCTGTTGTGAGGCTGAGCTAGCATGGTGCAGTGATCTGATGTGGCATGGTAGTAATGCTTCATGGAGATACCATCTCCTAGGAGGAAAATGTAAAAATAGCCATGTCTTTGGCAGTGCCTTTGGGACTTTGATTTGCGTGAGACTGCAGCAAATGAGATGGGGGAAGAAACGTTATGGATGGAAAAACGAATGCTTTCCTGGGAGGCAGATCTGAAGCAGAGGTCCTGAAGATCATGAAGGAAACGTCATCACCCTCTTTCCTTACTGCAGGGCTGCAGGGGACACAATAGACCTGGATTCTGGAGCAGTTAGAGGGGAGACCCCACTGTCCCCCATCCTCCTTTTCTTCACTTTAGGCTGAAGAAGTGCAGCACCATGCAGGCTACTGCACCTCATTCCTTGCCGTGGCTCTAGGGTCTAGATGGGTGATGTAAACCCTTGCAAGACTGCATCCTGGCTAAGGCTTTAGGAACCTATTGCATCTGCTCCACTGCCTCTTTTTGTGTATTTTCACTTTCAGGACTTTGATGGAGCAGGTCTGTTCCTCCTTGGTGGAGCATTAAATTGTGGAGCTAGGAAGAATAAATCTGTGGGAGGTGTGCTTGTTGGCAAGCAAGAGCTCCTGGTGTAAGCAGTCTTAGCTAATTTAATCTGCAGTGGACTCAGTCTCCTTTGTCTTCCAGTTGAGTTAAATATACCCTTTGAATTGGGGTTATGGAGGCTAACTACCATTTTGATTATGCCGAACATGCTGACACAGGACACAGCTAGCTTCCTTCAAACAGAGCTGGGAAGAGACTGGTATGGGAAATCCCGTGTCCAAGACCCATACTGTTCTCTCCTGCTAACTTGTGTCTGGATCACAGCCGAGGTGCGGGATGCTCGACAGGCAGCTTCGTGGAGATCTCTAGCTTTGGGGTTTCAGGCAATGCAGATTTTGGAATCACTAGTTCTTGCATCATAGCCATAAGTTTTCCGTTGTCTGACAGATTTTAAAGTTTAGTGGCCATGCTGAAGCTACGTGGGCTGATGGCTTCAGGGCAGGGAAAAGGGCCCTTGCCATCTTTGCAGAATTCCCAGAGGCAGCAGTTCAGTATATCTGGACGCAAAGGGATACAAATCTGTTGGTCAGCTGCAGCTGCAATTGGAAGAAGTTTTAGTCCTGGAAGGCAAAAGGGAAATGAAATGCTAGTGGGAAAATTCAATGATGAAAGTCTAAGAGAGTTGGAGTTGTTCAGTCTGGAGAAGAGAAGGCTCTGAGGAGACCTTATTGCAGCCTTTTGGTACTTAAAGGTGCCTATAAGAAAGACGGGAAGAGGCTTTTTAGCAGGGTTTATTGTGATAGGATGAGGGGTGATGGTTTTAAACAAAAAGAGGGGAGATTCAGGCTGGATGTGTGATAGAATTCCTTTACAATGAGGCTGGTAAAATATTGCCACAGGTTGCCGATAGAGATTATGGATGCACCATTCCTGGGGACAACCAAGGCGAGGCTGGATGTGGTTCTGGGCAACCTGATCTGATTGAGGATGTCACTGCTCATTGCAAGGGGTTGGACTAGATGATCTTTGGGAGTCCCTTCCATCCCAAACTATTCTATGATCATATGTATTAGTGCAAACGTGCCACCTGGGAACTTATGTACCAGGCATTAAGATCAGCAAGTTGTGTCTCTATGTTGGTGCTCTGTGAGAGCTGCTGGGTGGATCTCTGGGTGCTTTATCTCCTGAGGTTTGTCTTGTGTGGCAGCATCTCAGATTTTTCTGTATTTGACCCCATGAGAGTCCTCGAGAGTCACAACAGCTAAGAAGCACTGCTGCATCCGCTCTGGGGTGCCAGCCTCAAAGCTGAGAGTTGCTTTATCTTTTCAGCCTTCTCTACTGCAGGCTTCAAAATAGCTAAGAAAGCAGTTCATCAGGAGAGCTGTAAGGAAATGTGGCCTTAGGGACTCCAATATCAGCAACTTCTGAGTTAAATAACCAGTGAGAGTCATGCAGGTGACTTGTGCTGGTATTTGCTGTAAGCTGGCAAACCACTATGTGCTGTTTGCTGATCTGCAGTATGTGACCAGCTTATCCCTGAGCAGCTGGATTTAACTCTGTCATCCGCCTGCGTGCTGGCAGCCCTCCCTCTGATGATTGATTGCTTCTATTGTTTAAAAAAATCAACCAAAACTCTTGGAGAAGGATAATTAAGCTGACTGAAGTGTTTAAGGGAATGAGTTTCTCTTTATTTTAAATAAATAAATATATTTAAAATCGTGGTTCCTGAAAGAATAAGCTACTGACCTGCTTTATCCCTGGTTCAGTACACAGATGGAGCGGGGAGGCAAATTTTAATTAAAACTAAAGATAACTCCTCAGCTTCTGTGGTGGTGCCTGAGTTTGTGAGTTCAGAAAAGCAGAAAGTTGCTTTCCAGGCTGGTCTGTGCTTTCCTGGTGTCTCAAGAGCAGAGCAGCATTCTACCATGGCGCCAGTTTTCAGCCCTGAGAGGTGCGGTGTTTGGTGAGATCTCATCTCCACATCCTTATGTGGAATGTTCTGAAAGCAGAGATGTTTCCGCAGTACAGTCAGAAGAAAGTCCCCTGGCAAGGGTGAAAGCCCCAGTGCGTTGTGGCATGTCCTCAGCACTCTGCCCCTTCATCCTCAGTGTTTGCTGGGCTTGTCTCCAGCCCCACACTCTGCCTTTCCTCTCTGCCATTTCCAGTGAGCGTGGAAGTAGGGGTTTGCCGGCTTCATATTCCTGTATGACACCTTTGTGGTTCACTCTGGTGCAACACTGACTTTAAGGGTGTATTTGTGCCTGTTCTGTATTGCTTTGAGTGTGCACAGGCGGCAACTGAAGTTGGTGGTGCTCAGGGATAGTCAAGGGCTCATCTGCCTTGTCTGGGTACCTGCTGTGCCACAGTGGGAGCTTACAGGTTGTTTTAGGACTGCAGCAGGAATGATACTCTCTCAGTGATGCTGTGCCTGGCTTTAACGATAGTTGTGATAAGGGTGATTTCTGAGACTGTGAAACCAAAAAGTGCTTAGCCCTGGCAGCCAAAGGTGTAAGGACCCGCACAATGCACATGTGCCAGCTCACTCTCCCTCTTGCCTGCCCTGGGAAGGGCTGACAGGGCTTGCAGCCTTCCCAGCTCTGGGCTCCGCAGTGTTATTTGCTGTGCCCCCAAGAGCTGTGAGTGGTGACTGACATCCTCTGCTTCAATCTCCTGTGCCCTTGTGCCACACACAGCTCCTCTGCTGCAAGGGGGCATTTGCAAACACTGCAGTGATACAAGTCCACTTATTGTTTCAGTTCTCACCATGTAGAGGAGGCATTTTCTGCCACACTATCTCGAAATAGCAGGGTGGATGCAAGTGGTCTGTCCAGAGCAGCACTTCTTGGTCCAGGAGGCAGAAGGATGCTTTTGAGCTTGGAGCTGTGCCCTGGGGTTGGGAGGAGGTGAAGGGCAGTGTCATACTGGGGATGTGAAACCCGTTAATGTTTTATTCTGCAAGGCCAATGCACGAGGGCATGGCAACCCCTCAACAGTGAGTTAAGTGGATAGATGTGATGAGATATACTTGTTTATCAAAATACTAACTGGCTCAGGGGCATGGGCTATGCTCTGGGGATGCAGGTGAGACAGTGCGGTGTGATGTGGGTGACTGCGAGCGATGGAGACTGCAAACACAGCTGTGTGTGCCTGCGTGCCCTCATAACTTGAACTCATTGCTGCTGGGAGTCCCTGCCACAGGCTGCTGCCAGAGATGTGGTACCCTTTATGAATCGGCAGAGATAATTGTCATTTTCATGTTAACAGCGGGGGAGTTCACATAAAGCAGAGGTGTTCCTAGAAGACCTCCTCAGGTACCCTGCCAGAGGCATCCAACAATGTGACTCACTGTCTTCACTGGTGTTTTTTTAAGTAGTCCTCAAATTGACACCGATTTGGAAAGGTAGGAGATGATCTGAAGATGGGGATGCTGGGAAGTGATCTCAGGAGGTAATTTGGAGCTGTGAAAAGTGGTTTGAGCCATGGTCAGCTGCACCCACTCCTGCAAAAGGCGGTTTGCTGCTGAGCCTGTGCTGCAAGCGCAGCGCCTGCCCCTGCCCTCAGTGTTGAAAGGGCTTGTTGGACTGATGAGGGTGTGGGGAAGCGCCATATGTGCATAAAAGCTGGGGAAATGCTTTGTGCTGGGGAATGCAGGTGCTTCTCTCACCTTTTTGTTGAGAAACTACAGAATGCAAAAGTATATTGCTTTGTCAGGGGGGCGGTGGTGGGCATCCAGCAGTTCTTCAGTCCAGGAAGCAGTTCATGTCTGGAAGCAAACACCAGATGTGTGCTGTCCAGAATAAGGCACGGGTGCATCTGGATACTTCTGAGCTGTTCTTAACCACTGGAACAAGCACTTGCAGAAAGCAGCCTTAGCCTTGCCTCAGGGTGCTAGGTCCCAGGGTGGCCCTGGGAGGGAGTTTGAACTTGACACGAGCATGTTAAGCTGTCAGTATCAAAAGAAGTGGATAAAATTAATGAGCTGCACTGCTTGGGAGTCTCATATTCCAGGAGAAATCACTCTTTTGGAACAGACGCTTCTAATGTGGCTTCACAGGGCTGGAGGAGGATGATGCAGAAGAGCATGGATCTGTGCCATGTCTCACTGGGCAAGCAGCCTTACCTCCCTGCCCCATGGCAAGTAGACCCTGGAAGGGTGGCCGGGGCAGCTCACAGGATGCTATTGGTGGCAGCAGCCTCCGTGTGCCACCCTGCCTGGTGGCTGCAGCCCAACACAAGCCAACAGGCAGGTATGCGTAGAGCTTCCGTGGATGCGAAGCTGATGCCAAGCAGCATTTTTTTACCTGCTTGCTTGTGCCTCTCTATTGTTCTTCACCATCCCCACAAAGCCTGGTTAGAAGCTCTGAAAGAGTGATTTCTTCTGGAGTATGGGACTAAAATGATAGCGCTACAGCCTCTCACTGCCAGGGATGGTCCTCATTTTGTCTTGTCCTGTTGATCTGAATGAAGTAATTTATAAGGACATTTTCCATGAATCAGTAAATCCATGCTTGCTGCTGTGCCTGGGAGGTTTAATTTGCTCTAGATACTGCACTGAAGAACTCTGTCCTGAATTGCACTGCAAAGACCTGCACTTTGGGTGAGGATGGGGATACGTCTGGATCCTCTGGAAGCATACTGCAGGTGCTTGATGATACCTGGTCCCTCTTAATTGTGGGCTTCCACCTTCCAAAGTGGACTAAAGAGATCGGGGGGGTGTAAGTGCAATAGTTTTTCTAGGTATGTATGCAGAGCTTGAGGACTTTGTCCGTTGTACCAGGCAAATTGTGATGTTGCAGGTCTTGGGGAGACTGAAGCCAACAATAAAGGAGGGGAGGGAATGTTGGCCTTTGGATAGAGACCATAGTGTGGAAATTTCAGTTACAAGTAGGTATCCCTTTCACATCTCCATGTGAGGTTTCCTTTCGAGACGAATTGAAAAATTCCTGTTGCACTGCGCCGCCTCCCTTTCCAAAACCTGCTTTTAAGAGCCCTTTGAAAGTGATGCACATGTGTTTACAAAGCCTGAAAAAAGAGGCTTCAGAAATACAGCTCTGCTACACATAGATAAGTTGGAGATGGTCCAAAGGCATCCAGTCCTGAGCTTGTTTACCTTTTTTTGCCCAAGCACCATGGACTGATGAGGCTGGAGCCATGGTTGTGGATGCATTCATCCTGTTGCCAAGACCCAGTAGGGAATCTCACTTTCTGCATTGCACCATGGGCTTGAGGGTAGTTGCTGTCTTGTTCCTGTTGCACAGAAAATGTTTTGGGAACCTCTGAGCTGATGGGGCATGGACAGAGGTCAGCTGTATCTGTGAGCACTCAGAGCCTGGCTCTCCGTCCCACTCTGCCTGCCTGGCTGAGCCCCTGGGACCCCTCCACTTCTCCTTCAGATTGGCTTTGAGACTGTTTTACATCCTTTGTTGGTCAGAACTCATTCTGGAGAATCCAGAAATGGTTCCAGAGCCACGGTGAGTGGGTGTGTGCCTCATCTCTGTTTCTCATTTCGTTTGTCGCTGCAGAGAGCAGTTGAGCTGCCCATGGGGTTTCAGCGGGGTGTCCCTTCTTTTGTTCCTATCTATTAGAAAAGTCTGTGCATGTGTTTATATTAAAAAAAAAAAAGTATATATTTTAACATAGCTGATGGTGGGCTATGCTGTTTGGGACTGGTCTGGTTGGGTGAAGGAAGGATGCTGCTCACAGCTGCCTACCTGCTGCATTGACAGCTATGTGATGGTCCTGCTGGTCCAGCGATGCTTGTGCTTGGAAATAACAGGTGTTGGCAGGGAGCAGTCGGAAACCTGCTCAAACCCAACTTGAAAGGCTCCTTCTGATGTGAAGAAGCTTTGCAGTAAGTTTTGCAGAACCAGCAGAGAGCCCTCATTGCTGTTATTTGTATCTCAGCTTGGCCCAAGGCTTTCCATGTGTGCCTGTCTTGCATTGTCTGTCCTATTTTTCCTGCGTGCTTGCTGCCATGCTGGGATAAAACTGGTGCAGCTTCCGGTTGCAGATCTAGATGTGAGCTAGCCACTTGCCATGCTGCTGCCCATCCTTTGGGGTGCGACCGCAAGGTCAAAGCATTGCTGTGCCAATGGCAAACTGGAGCAGCTGTATAAAATCTTCATTTTAAGTAGTTGCCAGAATAGTTCTCCTCCCTTTCCTACCCCCTGTCCCCATGTTCTTCGCTGGCACTGTGTCCTTCCCCATCCACAAGCTGGGGGCTGCCTGGATCTGTTCAGGTTTTATGTTAGAAGGAAAATGTTGCGTACATAATTAAAACGTTTTATTGCTGGGTAGAAATGGGATTTGATGCTTTCTGCTGTGACTCTTTCTCATGCATGAGGGTGAACTGATTGATTACTGAGGTTTGAGATTAAATATTCCCTTGAGCTCCACTGGCATTTAATGTGGTGTGGGGGAGGAGGAAGAACATCATTTTCCTCCAAGGCAAGGAGAGTAAGGGAATGTCAACTGAGCACATCCCCCTTGTCTTTGTGCGCTGTCTGCTGTAAGAGGCACCCAGCACTGGTGTCACGGAGCACAATAAAGCAAGTGCCTTAGTCTGCATCCACGATGACGGCTGAGCTGCTGATGGGCTTTGCCTGCTCTTCTCACCGCTAGGTTGAAACATCCCATTGCATCCAGTCCCACTCCCATGGCTCAGTGGCATCACCTCCCTGCACCCCAGTCCTGGCTCAGATCCCTGAGCCCAGCAGTAGACCTGCTGTCCTGTCCTTTCTCTGTAGACACAAAACTTACTTATTTTCCTTTTTTTCTTTCAATAATAAAAAAAAAAAAATCCTCTCTTTTTAGTTTCGGTGGGAGGGGAAGAAAAACCTTGACGCGTGCAGAGGGCCTTGCTGTGCCTGCACAGGTTGGAGACACCCGCCTTCACCTGCTTTCCTTGAAGTCTAATTTTAGCTGAAGGCGACGGGATCCCTTAAGGCTACAGCAGAGGTTTCCTATCAGCCTAGAAACATGCATGCAAACAGAAACAACACAGAAGCACTTAGGTTCATTCAGGTGAATTCTTTTTAAAAAGGGTGTGACTTATTCCTGTGAGCAGCCCCAGCACACACTGTCTTTTTTCTGCAGCAGTCGGGTATTTCAGGTCTTCCAAGATTTGATCAGAATAATTAGTTACTGTCTGTTTGTACCTTCTGTTTTTGTTGCAGGGTTTCCAAAGGGCGTATTTATCTTCCAGAGTGCTGCTGCCTAAGTGTCACTGAATCATTAAGCATCTGATTTCCTCAGGTTATCTGTCATGCTGCTTATGTAAGTAAATAAAATAAAGAAAAAGAAAAAAGAGGGTGGGGATGGTGTTGGTGGAATCTGCTTCAGGGGGGTTGTAAGGATTTTTCCTGATCGTCACGGGTTTAATTGCGAGTTCCCTTTGGTTCCCAGCCCATCATGTGGTGATCAGAGGACTGCATGTTTGGATTGGCGCTGAAAGACTGAGCCTCTTTAATGAGGTTACATACAGCCAAGCCTTCATGTATACCCCGCTAAACTGGCAAGAGTTGTGCTACTCTGTCATTTCAGGAGACGGGGAAAAAAAAGCTTTGCAGAAATAAAGGGCTTTTGCTTTCACTTGTACAGTTTAGCCTCTGACTCCTTAACCCAGTGATATCCCTTATAAAAGTCTCACTTGTAAAATCTCAGCTCTCTCTGAAAATAAGTTACCAGTGTAAGTTTTCCAGGATTGAAGATAGGGTGGTTTTCAGCCTGCATTTGCATTTATAGTTGGGAGGGGGAGGGACAGGAGTCATGGGATGGGACTGGTGATGCACACATGTCCCATCTCTCTAACATGGGAGATGAGAAAGAGACAGAAAAACACTGCAGAAGAGGATGGGATGGCTGGAAAGCCTTGGAATGAGACACATGTGGTGCTGAACCCACCCCTGATTCATGTTCGGCACCTAAATGAATCACCTGATGTTTTTCCTTCAGTATTTATCACCAAGAGCAGCTGATGGTGGCCACTGTGCTGATGACACTGTGGGGCTGGAAGATTTGCTTCTTCTCCCTTGGTTTCCCATTCGTCCCGAGCTGGGGTGGTAGGGGTTGGGTGCCAGGGTCCTGGCTTGTCATCTGCCCTTGCTACCTCTTGTATCGTGTCTATATGCACACCCTGTGGACAAGGGCTTGTGGTGCATGCTGCTTCTGCCTTTGGTTTAGATCCTTTTAAATTAGAAGCAGCCAGTGCCATCAGCTTCTCTCCTCTCCTGTGTGATGGGAACCATAAATTCTTGAGGCCAGTAATTTTGTCTTGGCCCCTTTCAGGGATTATGGGACGCACAGCAGGGCTCTGCTCTCTTTTCCCAGGAAAAGCTCATTAGAGGTATGGTGCCAACATGAGAGCATCAGGATCTGCAGGGCTTAAGTGGGTTCAGTAGACCCAGTGAAATGTGCTTCCATAGAGGCTAAAGTTGAAGTCCATCTCCTCTCTGCATTTGCTGGGGGGAGTAAAGACAAACCACTGTGATGGGGTATGTGTTGGACTCTGTGCCACAGCAGAGCTGAAGCGGGGCAGGTTTTCCCCATCTTGTTCCTCTCAGCCAGCTCCCCAGCAACAGTTTAGAGAGATGCTGGCAAATCCTCTGTCCCCTCTGGAACCAACATCATGGCTGTCACAGGTGGCACCAGGTTGCTGATGGCCCTCACTCTTTCTAGTGTGCGTGGGAGAAGTCTGACTTGATGCAGATATTCTTAACGAAGGCTGTTGACCTGATTTTTTCCATGATGTTTACCCAGCTGGAAAGCTGGTGGAGGTTCAGATGACATCTTCTGAAGCACTGGGGATGTGTGATGTGCAGTCCAGCTATTGCTGCTGCCCAGCATGGCCCCTCCAACTTCCAGCAAGCAATGCTGGAGGGGGTGGTGGGATTACTAATCCCCATGCTACTGGTGTCTGTTTGCCTGCTTCAATCAATCTTTTTTAGATCCGCTTGGTTTTGGCTGAGGGAGAGGTGTGGAGGAGTAATAGAGCTGCTCCGAGTTGAGGAGGGTGAAAGCATGGAGGGGAAATGAGATGGACAACATCATGGAGGCAGATGGTCAAAGGAAAAGGAAGTTATTTGGCCTATTGCCTAGTTCTTTAGAAGCTGCTTAGTTAAATAAAGCATTCACTAGGGAGCTCAATTTGGGTTTTAAGCATGACTTTGGAGCATGATAATGCTCAGTGTTGCACTCTGCTTCCTGTGATGTCCTTCTCCTCAGGCTCCTTGTTGCTCCAGACTGCCAGTCCCTTGGCTTCTTCCAGTCTGGCCACTGTGAGCCTCAGCCATCAAGTCTGAGTGCAGGTGACCTCTCCTGTGGAGGCCACTGTGTGCCAGGAAGTTTGGCACTCACTGGCTCATCTGGGGTATGCTGGTTGATCTTCCATCACCTTTCTTTGAGCATCTCACTTAAGGCAGATCTGATGCTCCTGTGGCTTTCCTATGCTTTTGCAGGATTGTGTGTTCTTTCAGCCCCCTGAAACACTTCTCCAAGAGACTGGAAAATGATTTTTTTTGATTTTCCCTGGAATACCTTATTTCTCCAGTTGTCCCTTGGTGCAGAACTGAAAGTTCTTTGAGCACTTGGGTGTCCAGCTGCCTGGTAAAGGAAAATTGCAGCACTTAATTCTGTTTTCTACATGATTTACATAAAACTATTTTGAGCTGTTTTCTCTCTTTGGGCCTCAGAATTACTCACCCCTGTGATGGAGGATGACACAGACACAAATCCTAAGGATGGGGGTTTCAAATGATGCTTGCTGTCTGAATAGTTCGTCTCAGTCCAGGATGGTGAATATTCCCTCACACCATAGCCACCCTGTGGGGACAGGCTGTGTGCCCCCTGCAAGCAGACTGTGGCCACCAGATGCCACTGAGGCTCCTCCAGGTATGGAGCTGACTCCCTGCTCTCGCCCTCCACCATGTGCCCACCAGCCACCTCCAGACATGGCGGGGGAAGGCTTTCCTCATAAAACTCCAAACAAGAGGCTTGGCCTGGTTTAGATTTAGATAGAAGCTAAAGTTTCAGAAGGGCTCTGAGTGGGATAATGGCTTTGATTATGGCAGTCTGAGATCAAGGGAGGGCTTTTAGGTTTGCTGGATCAGCTGGAAAATATATTTTAGTGTCTAGACTTTATCATCCTCAAGCAAGGCTTTTTTTCCTACTCTACAAAAGGTCTAATCAAAAGCCCATAGAGTTGATAGGAGAGCTCCTTGGAAAGGAGCCTGCTCTGTGTTTTCTTTGTGTCCAGAAGCAACCTGAAGGGAGGTGAAGATCAGCTTTGGACTTTGAAGGGCTTTGGAGACCCTGCCTTACAGGCACTGCCTCTTCTGATGGGTCCTTTGGTGTGGGTGGGAGCTGTTGTGTCAGCAGTGGGGTTAGGAGGCTTGGGGATAGGGACCTGCCATGTGACAGTTTCCAGAGCGGTTGATTCTTCCAGCTGAGCACTGCTGAGACCTTTGGCTGCTGTGGTTTGGGTCAGCTGCTCAGACCAGCATCTCCCACAACCATCTCAGTTTTGGCTGTGCAATAACAACAAGCGTTCATGTTCGTTGATGTTTAAACAGAACTCAAGCATTTCTTGCTTCAGTGCAGAAAATGTATGTTTTTCTGTCTTTCCTTTCCATCTTTCTTAAGTATTTCATTTCCCTTTTGTTTTATTTTCTATTATTTTACCTAATTCCTAAGGATTAGAAGCAGAGGAATAATTTCATGAAGTACTTAAAATAAACTCGAAAGCTGCCGTGAAGGTGAGGACATCTGTCCATGTGCATTGGCTGACTCTCTCTTCTTGAAAGCCCATGTAGCAATTGAGTTCCATCACATTTGAAGATGCTGCACTGAGAAAGCAGAGGCACTTTTTTTACTTTGAAATGCTGTTTTCTGCACAAGGGTCTTGGGTGTGTTTTGGCGTGTGTTGCAAAAGTCATCACCAGCCATCTCCTCAGTGCACGCTGCAGTGCTCTGTGATGCTGCCACTCAATGCCTAAGGCTTTGGTGGTGGTGCAGCCTAGCTGTGAAAACTTCAGCTAGAAGCTTTGGGAAACATTTGGAAATGTTTTGGAAAACATTTGGATTGAGGATGGCATAGTTCTGCGTCTGGTTGTTTTCCTTTGTTTTCTCCTTGAGCGAAGGAACTGCTGTTGGGTTTCTGGTTTTTCTTTCCATCAATTACTCTTTTAGATATACTTATTTCCAGGGATGAATCAGAGCAAATGCCAGCATGTAAACAATTTAGTTTGAGAGGAGCATTGTAAAATAGTATTAAAATTGGGCTGGAAAGGACCTTACAAGGTTACCTTATCCCCAAGGCAGGGTCGGTTGAATCCATGCATCAGACTGGGAGGCGATCGTGTTTGTTGGGAGTTGTTTTCTTGTAAATTATCCAAGGAGCAGAGGCAGAAATCTACCAAATAATGCTCTCAGTAAGTGTGTGCAAGCCTCCCTCAGTTTATTCAAATCATTTGTTGAATAAGTGTTGAAAATTAATTCTGGTTTTGTTCCCAGAGCTATTCAAAGTAATATTCCAGAGTAACCTTTTCCGCTCTGGCATTTGCCAAAATACTGCAGCTTTCATGGATGAGATGCATTTACCCATAGTCTGTATTTGATGCTGAGCCATCCCTGTTTTACCCCATTTTGGAGTCAAGACCCAAGAAGCCCCACTGGGACGAAGAACAATTTGTTGCTTGTGAATTAGAGAAGAATTTTCAGTTCTCCAGGTGGTCACTGTGACTGAGTTGTGGAGAATAGCAACAGAAAGCCCCCAGACCCACTGTGACAGCATGGGGTAGTTTGGGGTGCTGCAAAGCCAGCCCTGTGGAAGTCAGCAGCAACCTCTCCCCTTGACATCTGCAGGTTTAGATAAAGCTGGGAGATCCTGGACAATGGTGGGAGAGGACAAGTCTCACTAGAAATCCTTTTCCACTCTGAGGTTGAGAGTGATGTCTTCCAGTTGATTTTTCCTTTATCTTCTTCTGTCCCAGCTTTGTGTCTTGAGCAATACATGGAAAAAAGCTGTACACAAGAGCCCTAGGTTAATCTCCTCACCTTTTAAAGGCACTGCAGAGCTCCAGTGGGTCTTTATCTTTTGCCTTATAGCTCCTGATTTCAATGGTGAAAGGTTTCGGAAGGGGTTCACCTGTAGCCAGCTGGATGCTGGCTTGCTCTCGAGCCAGCATTGTGTTGGTGTTAGCATCCAGACAGCCCAGACGGTGACTGGTTTTCCTTCATCTGATCCCTTCCCCAACCAATTAATAGTAGGTGATAGCAAAATTCATCCACTTTGGCCATGCAGCAGGCCCCCTCCCCCGCCCATCTGTACGTTTAAAGTCAAGATGGCTGGCATTAGCATTATTGTTTGGCCAAATGTATGCAGAGATATCACGGCTTAGATTTGTTACAGATGGGTTTCTGGATATAGTCTAAGGCACTCTGCCAGCCAATTTTGTATCTGTGTAAAAGTGATTGGCACCCCTATAAATAAAACTGCTGTGGGGTTATAAATCTAAATATACTTATTCATGAAATTATTTTTACATCTCAAGTGGGTTGCTATCCCTGCTTATCATAAGCAGACCATGCTTTTTGCATGTGTGTTATCCACAGCTCCAGAAATGCAGCTTCTATGGCTTTGAAATATTTTTTCCCCCTGGAAATATATGTGTGTGAACTATCCTTGAGTGCTTGTGCCATGGTAGGATGAAGGACCTCTTTATAATCATCAGTTGAAATGACCCTGTCCTGGCAACTGTTGTAGACAGAGCTCCAGAAGTGCTAGTGGCTATCATTGTGGGAATGTAAACTCTTTCTTTTTTGGCTCACAAATGAGTATGACTTTGCTGGGATATTTAGTCCTGGTGGCCAGGTAGATACTATTGCGGGAAGGATTCCCCCAACAGCATCTCCATCCATATCCTTGGGAGTGGAGTCTCACAAAGGGTTTCTTCCCTGTGTGCCGTGGGCTGGGCTGTGTGGGGAAGGGGGTCTTCCCACCTTGTTTAGCCATCCCTGCTGTTGTTTTTGGCTACAGGAGCCAGGAAAAATGTTCCCCAGAGCAGCTCCAGGCACTGCTGTGAGCTGGTGAGGTGCAGAGCCGAGGGAGAGATGGCCAGCCAGCTACACAGCCAGGCAGCAACGTAGGTGCTGGTAAATCTGGCTTGGTCTTTGAACAGGCTTATGAAAACACTGGGAGCTGCAACCTCTGGTTTCTTTGGGTTTGTTTTCCTTTCAGAGCGTTTGCGTATTCACTCAGTGAATGATGAAACATAGAGCACATGTGCCTGAGAGGCAGAATATCAGCAGCCTTAGTTTCCTCAGTAATAATATGCATCATTGCAAGTTAACCTGTTATTTTAGCTTAGCTTCCTAATGAAAGGGAGCTCTAAAGTTGGTCTGTCCATCTATTCCTCATCCCCTGTCACTGACAATTCATCAAGTCCATTGGCTGGTTTTGTTGTCTCTTCCAGGTTTTTTTTCATCTCAAATATGTGAAGCTGCTGCAAGTTTTGCCAAAGCAGGCATCAGGTTAGAAATGTGTTGTGAAGGTTTTTTAATAAGGGAATGGATGCAATGAAAACTCAGTTTGTACTAGACACCAGGGAATACACACAAATGTTATGAACATCCAAGCCATAAAGAGTGCTTTAGTTGGATTTACCCCATTACAAGACACCAGAGAGCCCACGCTGCAGGACTCTGCACAGACATTTAGGTGTTGCTGGGGGGTGGGGAATAATATAAATGTAGCTTATATTACTTAGATTCACAGAGGAAAATCTCTGCTTTGTTAGTGTGGTATTCCCAGCGCTGCTTATGCCACCAAGTGTAGTTTCTGTGGCGCAGTAGGGTCAATGCAGTCTTGTAGGGTCTTCAGAGTCTGGTAGCAACATTTGTATATCTTGCCCCTTTGCTGGAGCTGGTTGCAAGTCTGCGTAACATTTGGCATTGTGGATGAATAGTATGCAGCAGGGGAGGCTGGTGGGATTCAGCATTCTGAAGGTGGGAGCTGGATGATGGAGTTGAAGCCGCCGATGGAGAGGAGAACCTGTCAAACCTGAGTGGTGGATCCCTGTCCCTGGATTATTTCTAGTGCAGAGTGGCTGAATTGTAGCTGCATGGTGGAGGTAAGAATTTGGCATCTGGGTTGTGGCCTGGAGGTACAGGCATGACGTATGGCTTGGACAGACCAACTGTATTTGACAAACATAGAAGTGAAACGAATCACCTTGCCTGGTGCAGGTAAGGGCAGAGATGACCTTGGCCATGATGTGAGTTCCGCTGTGTGGCTGGTACCAGCAAACAGGGAGGTGGTGGCGCCTGGGAACGACATTCCCATGGTCTCTGTGTCCTGCTGCAGACTCTGGTGCAGTAAGGGAATCTCTTTCTCCCCAGCAAAGAGACCCTGGCTATCATATGTTACAGGCTCTGGAGGCCCTGGCATGGGTGTTCAGAGGATCCATAAGGTAGTCTGGAGGTTATGTTGTGACAAGCGGTGGTTAGTGCTTCTGGGAGCTAGCTGCTGGTAGATGGGTCCTGCATGAGTGTGTATCCTGGCATCACCTTATGTCTCACAAGTGGGAAGGAAGAGGCCCTCAAAGACAGCCACCTACTTCCCTGCAGGGATATGACAGGGTGCAGACAGGACTTAAGATTCACTGTGTTCTTGGTGAGCTGCCAAATGTTTGCGTATCTGCCTGGCTTTTACTGGTAGGTGTCAATACTTTTTTCCATGCCTGGTTTTTGTTCTCTGCTTTCCAGCAGAGCTTGAATTCTTTGCTGTGTTGGGTTGTTTGGGGCTTTTTCTCCCTTCCCTTTCGCTAGTAGAACACAGCTGAATTACTGGGAGCCCAGACTAAACCTGTCTATTACGTATTACCCGATTAGACGCCATGGTAATAGGCACTTGAATCTAAAGCTAGATTAGGCAGGGAGCAGTCTGGGGCTGGATTTGCATAGCACGCATTCCTTTTCCATATGACGTGTTGGTAAATCTACTGAAAGTGAATTTATAGAGCACTGGCATGCTTCAAGTGCTCCCATGGATGCATGGGTTGCTCACCCCACAAGGAACTCAACTGGACAAAAAATGCCTGTGATTTCCTGGAGCATGCTTTTTCTCCCTTTCTCCTGCTCTCTCAGCTCATGTTGCAGTTGATGGGGATGGGTAGCTCTTGTCTGCCTCTAAAAACCTGCATTAACGGGGTTTTGAAAGGGTTTTGTTCATGGAGGAACAAAACACTGATATTTCAGTGTGTTTTCTCTTCCTGTGGCATCTTTGGTGGTAGTGGAGTGAAGCTGGAGTTTTCAGGTACCTAAATCCAATTTGTAGCTTCTTCAAGCTTCTGCTGCAATGGTACATGCGTTGTGTTGGAAAATGTTGTGAAGATCTGCTATGCAAAAGCCATTTAATTTCCTTCCCCTGTGGACAGTCATGAGATTGTGTATGATCTTGGGGTCACTTTCTCTTTCAAGATGTTTCGCTAGCATGTGTTTAGGGCATCTAAACTGCAGCGTTGATATGCAGCAATTGGCTACTGTGGTTAGACACAGAGCAAAATGTTTTTCAAGGTTTAGGACAGTGGCTAGGCAGCAAACCTGCAGGCTCTCTGTTGTAGGGAGGGGCTCTGGATGGTGGAGGTTCAGGATGTTCTTGTTCCATTGTAGGGAGGATTGAGATGGAAGTGCTTGTGCTAAAAGCTAAGCAGAAAACAGCCTTACCCAGCCTGTTCTGGTGATGACCTCCATCTCACGGCAAAACGCAGAGCAATGATACCTTTGGGTGGCTCAGCAGAGATGTTTTTATGTTGTTGCAGCCCATGAGACAGTGACTTTGCTTTTCTGTTTTAAGGGCTCTGCTAGCCATTTCAGGAGCCTAATGAATATGGCTTATCCTGCTTGAAGACTGCTTGGCCAGCTTGAGAGTTGTAGCATGGACATGAGGGAAGCATGAATCGAGGAATTAGCACTCAGCTCACTGGGTTTCAAGCTAGGTTAGACCTGCTGGGCCCCGCATCATTGTCAGTGGCGTTGTCTGGGCCGTGTTGAAAGATATGGTGAGCTTGTTGATGGAAAGATGCAGCTGTGAGTGGCTGCTATTGGCACTTGTGCTGGTAGAGGTGTTTCAGCTTCAACACTGCTAAAGGGATAGGGGTGTGGTTTTGGGTGCTGGGGAAGCACTTTCTCCCTGGAGAGCTGGGCAGACCTGATGTCAGTCAAATACTTCGCTCTGAAGCCAGGAAAGGAGCTGAGCTTTGAAGGAACGTCAGGAAAGTGCTGATCACCAGCAGTATGGTGAAGCCTTGCCCAGGTGGCGGGTGTAAAGACCTCTGCAAGGCCCTACCACCACTCAGCAGTAATGAAACCATCCCTGTGTTATCAACACTGTTTCCAGCACAGATCCAAACCATAGACCCATACTAACTCCAATGAAGAAAATTAACTCTGCTGCAGCCAAAACCAGCATGACTTGGACAGGGCCAGGAACATTGAGGGCTGGTTTAAGGACTCAGGAAGCTGATAGAAGCGATGGAGTTGAACATCTCTGCAGAGGTAGGAGTGGGTGTGCAGAAGGGAGCTGGCAGACTGACGACTGAAGAGCGCAGTGCTGTACCCCAAGGGGAACTGGTGACGTTGTGGCTTTCTGAGCACATGTTGCGCCTGTGGTTGCTGCCAGGGAGGTACATCTGTGCTTGTGGGTGCATGTAGAGTGTGAGTAGTCCCAAATACGTGAACACCCAGACTGCCCTCCTGCAGTAGATGGAATTAAATTGAAAAATTCAACCACAGTTAACTACTTTCAGGGTGTTTGACCTGCTCAGGATCCCTTTGGGTCATTTTTTCAAGTACTTCTTTGCAGTTGCAAGGCTGCTTTGGTTTTTGTTGGTTTTTTTCATGAAAAGGGAGATCATTATATAAATATCTGCAGGGATGAGAAGTTTAAATTGTAATTTGTAGCAGGTGCAGTGTTAAAACCTGCAAAGAAGAGAAATCCACTTGTGTATGTGGCACTGGTCAGGAGGTGGCCACTGTCACTGCCATGTTGAACCTTCAAGAGGTGGTTTCCTCACTTTGCTGCAGGGGGAATGGAGAGACTGATTTTTTAAGTGGCATATAGAGATGGAGGCAGTTAGGGATGTTACATATGCTCTGTTTAGACTTCTGAGTGTCTGGGGAAAACAGATTTGGTTAAATCATTGCACAGAAGGAAAAATAAACCCCCTGTGCATGTACTCAGTGTGTTTATATTTGGTTTGTATTGATGCTGCTGATGTTGATACTTTCCTGGATCAAGCATTAAAATAGCCTCTATTGATTTTTAAATGCATCCCCTTGGGACCTACCTTCGGTCCATCCTAGCAGCGATGGGTTGGCTGACTCCGGAGTTAGCTCTTCCTTGCTCCCTGCCATCAGTGGGAGGCAGGTTAGTTAGGCAATTAAAATTCAGCTCAGTTAAGCTGGGTCCTCTGAATTGCAAGTGATGGGTTTTAGCAGCTCTCCTGTTCCTCTGTGGCACAGGATGGTGCAGCTCCGTCCTGGTAAAGGCAGGCCTTGTGCCATAAGCTGCGTTGTGTAACTTGTACCTAGCAATAATGTAAGCAATATATGTATAATATGTACAATATATGTATAATATGTAGCCGAAATGTAAGCAGACCTTCCAATTAATCTCACTTGCTGTGCTCACCTCTTTTCTTTATCATGTTTAAATGCAAACAGTCTTTTAGTGTAATGTGATAAAAATTGCTGCTTTTTCCCAGACTGGGTGGGAGCAGGCATCATGTTGGAGCTGTTGGGATCACGCTGTGCCTGATGCGAGCTCATATGTATTGTTTTTCAGTGTTCATCTGCTGAAGCATGGGGAAGTACTGGTGTTGTACTGTAAGGAAAGTGGCCAGCAGGCCATTTCTGCCATCAGATGTATTTATCAAGGAGTTCTTAACTCCAGGTTTGTACTTTAGAGGGAGATATCACTCTTGATTAATATCAGGATATAAAAATCTTTACAGGGAATCAGCATTGCAGATGGGTAGGCCAGCTAGGAGATCTGACAAATGTGTTTTGTTTGCTTTGGGCAGTTGTGGACTACAAGTTTAATGATATCCTGAAGTTTAATGACATCTACCTGTCAGGGTCGCTGTTAGGAGTGACTCCTATTTGCAGCAGCTTCCACCCAGTTTCCATTTTGAAAGATAAAAACCCCAGCTTGCAACAGACCACAAGCTGCATGAACATCAGTTGTTCCAGTAGCCTCACCTTAAGCATGGATAATCCTAAAAATCTCCAAACACAGACAAAACTAGTCCATTGGGACTCAGCCAGTAGCTTCTCATTGCCTTGCTGTGATGGTGGCCCCACGGCCGATGTGGCTGTGCTGATGTACTGGAAGCGTCTGCTGCTGAGCAACTTGGAAACTCCAGTTTGTGAAGCCAAATTAAGAGGTTTTACGAGAGGAAAAACCTGCCTGCCTTCCCCCTTGGTTTCACACTGGAAGAGCCTGTCTCACCCTGGGGATTACTGCTGAAATAGGGAGCAGTGAAATGGAAAGCTCAGCAGTGAGGCTTTGCATACTATAAATCAAAGTCACAGCCCAAATATGCATTGGAGGAGCAGGGCTCGAGGCTGGGGGAGGGGGTGGGAGGAAAAATGGGGGAATTAAAATAAAAGAAGGTTTTTATTGAGCTATTGTTCTCCAGGAAAAGGCTAATTGGCAAGCAAATATCCTCTTCCAGTGGGGAATACTGCTCCTCTCTCCCTGCTTGCCAGGTTGTTGAGCTTTTATTGACAAAATTTGCATTGTCAAAGGGAGTAGTGGAGCTGGGAGTGATCTTAGAAATGCAGTGACTTAAATCCACATCATTTCAGATGGAGAGGGAAATGCTGAGAGGGGAGATCTCCTTCCAGTGGACAGGCTGGGAGGTGGTCCCAGTGCCTGACATCTTGGGAGGTTTCTGATCACTGAAGCTCTTTTTTCTGTCTAATTATATGTAAGATGTGGTGTGGTGGGCTTCACAGCTCAGTATTATCAGCCTCCTGGAGGTATTTCGTGCCTTGTGTGCATGTTTTCCACCTGCTGGGGCCAAAGCAAGCAATGGAAATGGAGTGGGGCTGGGTGTTGTCCTGTACTTGCGGTGGGCGATGAGAATGGAGCTGGGATAGAGGAGAATGCTTGCCTTGGGATGCTCAGTGAGGCTGTAGGAGTCCCCTGCGCTGCCCAGGGGGTCTTGCATCTCTCTCTTGTCTTTTTTCAGCCTTGAGGACTGCCTGTCCCAGGCTTGGCATCACCCAGCCCAGGCACTCGCAAGGCCCCCCTGAGAGACCAGGTTCAAACAGCAAAGGACAGCTTTTGTGAGGGTCTTCTCTGCAAGGCTGCAGGTTTTCAAGAGAGCCCGGCGTTGGTGCTAATCCCTCCCTGTCCTTGACCTCAGCCCTGAAAGGGCTATCTCTGCCTCTTTGAGCCCCACCACAGTGCAGCACTAGCAGCTACCACCCCAAAACAAGAGTGGGGTGATGGGAGCACCAGGAGGGATGCTCCCCCGCTCCACCTCTCCTTTCTGCTGGGTTTTTCTGGGCTGCCTTCTGAAGCCTGTCTAGGGCAGGGGGATGCTCCAGCATCCTTCCTGGAGAGCTTCCAGCCGCCTCCGCCTCCCTCTGCCTTCCTGGGATGTCTTTTTGGCTTAACACATCTGTGACAAGTGTTGTGCCTGTATTTCAGGGTATGAATTATTCAGAGCATTTAAGGGAGCAATGCGTGACTTGAAAACTCTTTCTTCCTCCCAGTGCTAAACCACCCCACTTTTTGGTTTGCTTCTGCAAAAGGACCACAAATCCACCTGGCTGCTGGGAAAAGGCACGTGTGTGTTTGTAGAATTGGGTCGTTTAGCACCCTAGTGAGTATTAAGAAATACATATATATTTATATAGGTTCTCAAACTGGGTCTTTTCTGTGGTTCCACGCTTGTCCTTGTTCCCGAAATAAATGGTATTTGCCCGAGCTGATCTGCTGGAGCTCCTGTAAGAAGCTGTCTGTAGTCGTTTAGAAGATCTGGTGCCTGCACTCAGCTCATCACCGATTAAGTTTACCCTTTTAGTGGAGAACTTGTGACCTTCTTCGGTGCTATGTCTGGCTAACTGGGAGACTTCCAGCAAGGTTTGCTTTTTAATCCTCCAGCAGCGTCTTCTGTGGTTGGATTCATCTGTGCGCTGAGCTTTGCTGGTCTGTGCAACCACATGGGGGTAGAGGGCTGCGTGGGAATCCCCAGAGCAGCTCCCAGTGGGGAGGATGGATGCTGCAAGCCCTCAGCATCTAGTACCTGGGCTTATCTCCATGCCCTGGGGCAGACGTGGTCCTGCAGCACAGCAGCAGCCCTCTCCTGCTGGACTTTTGCTGGCTTGCCAAACTAAGCAGCGCTGCTCCAAGGATCGATTTCAGTTGGAGAGAGTTAAGACAGATCCCATCTCGTCCTGCTGTGCACCATGCTCTTCCCCTCAAAAACTGGATTGCAGAGTCAACAGTGCATGTGCTTCCCTTGTTGGGGAGCTCACTTGTGCCCTGGAGAAACTACTTGCAAGCTGGGCTGTTGATATTCTTGCCTCAACATTCACCACACTGCTCTCTTCCCTGACTAGCATCATCAACACCTCTGGATGGGAGCCCAATGCAGACATGCACAAAAATGTATCTTCTGGCACTTCGGCTGATTGCAGTAGATGCATGCCAAAAGGAGGGCTTTTCTTGGTGTGTTACAAATTCGTGAAACTACTTTTTTTTCCCTCACTGGTGAACATACAAGTGTTTGCTGGATCTAAGAATAAACTGGTTTGATTTTTCTTGCTGCACCCTGAATTTCACCATCAAACCCCTGAAGCTTATCTGCCCTTGAGCAGAGCAAAATGTTTTCTTGTGAGGCAGCAGACCCAGATGTATGCTTGAGGTTGTGACAAGTGCCACAATAAAAGGGAAGAATGCATAGAGGAGGTGACGCAATTTAGGTGAGTGTTGAGTTTTTCACAACAGTGACAGATGGGGTTTTCAGGGAGCAAGCTGTGAACCTGTGACTGCAGCCAGCTCCTGCCGGCATCAGGGCTGATATGCTGGTGGCCTTCAGGTGCCAGGCAGCCCAGGCAAGGTTTGCAGATGCAAAATGATCTTTTTTGGGTTCAAGGAATATAACAGGACTTCTGGGAAGTGGAAGGAGGATTGGGTGTAATTCAGGATTTGGCAGGGGTATTTATAAATATGAGAAACCTAAGTCTCTGAGATTTGCTTCCACTGAAAATTATGGCCTTTGTGATTTAGTGGTGAGTCAGGTTCCTCCTGGCAGCTGGCTTTCCTGCACCATCCCCTTTCCTCGCTGCTTGTCACAGGTGGATGGAGGGGGGAAAAAGCAGTTGTCACGCCTTTTAGCAGAATGTTTCGGTCTTTTTCCCCTTCCTGCCAGTATGCACAGATATCCACTAAACACAGACATGCCCCTCCTGTGCAGCCTGTGCCTGCAAACAGCTTTATGCTGGAGAAGGGTTTTTTGGGAATTGGCATGGAAGCTTGCAGCCCAAAAGTCATCCTGGTTGCTTTAAACAGGAACACCCGTGCTGGGAATGCTGGCACCATGCTCAGCGTGGGAGCCATGCTGGAGGTGCTGGTGATGGGCTCAGGTCCTCCATACTTCTTTGTTGGAGGAAAAGGAATCTTATTTCTGAGGTTTTTATCCACACAAAGGCTCAATTTCAAAGGTTGTATTTTTAAAATTAGATAATGCTTGGATCCTTCTCATTAAAACATGTTTCTTTGCACCAGCTTTGGTGCGAAATGAAACAGAGCAGCACTTGTTGCTCTTGAGAGGGGTGAGCCCAAATGATGCTGCCTGTGGGCAGAGCACTGTGCACACATTTCAGAGGGTTCATGGTCAGGACCAAACCTGAGAAGCGGTCAGGTTAGTGAGCAGAGCCAATGAGGTTACCAGCTGTCTTGGGTCCGTAAGGTGAAAAATCAAAACATGCCCAGGGAAGGCTTTGATGCTTCTCAGGGAATGCCTCAAATGTACAGTTGGTCTGAAAAGTGTTGTGGGAGTGTCAAGTTTTTATTGCTGTGGAGGTCTGAAAGTGACTTACAGTAGGATGAAAATAACCTAGAATTGTTTGTTTGAAAAAGGAATGCAGTGTATTTAATGGGTTTGATATGCACCCCAGCATTGCATCCTGAGTTGGATGTTATATATGTGAGAAGAAATGAGGGAGGTGCACCTGGTGGAAAGGAACAAGTGTAGCGTGCATGTGCGGGATGTCCAATTTCTGCCTTCTATGTGCTGTAGAAAGTGGTCCAGGCCCCCTGGCTCTAGCACTTGGTGGGGGCGATGGTGTATTCCAAAACTGCCTGCTGAGGCCACGCGTTTCCCAGCCACCAGCAGCCAAAGTGGTCACTTTGCAGTGATGGAAGAGTGTCAGAAAATTTCCATCCACCAAGAGTATCCCAGGCAGTACCGAAACGCTGCAGGGTGGGGGAAGCAAAGCTTGGCGTGGTCCACGATGCTTAAATTGGTTGAGGCTTGGCAGAGACGTCAGTGAGCATTACTGCACTTGCACAGAAATATTCTCTCCTTGTGCAATGCACTGAAGTAAAGCTCCTCATTGAGAAAGAGCTCACTCAGGATTTTGCATCCTTGTTTTGGGAGGGGATAAGAGAAGAGCCAGGAAAATGACATGCTAATATTCGTATTGGGGGATTTAGCTCCTAGCTTCTGGATGGGTTTGGAGGCAGGTGTGAACAGGAGCGTGCACACTCCTTTGCATGTGGTTGCACCCTTGCTGTGTATTTTTAGGCTGCAGACCACAATGCTGTAATACTGGTGCTGGCTTTAAACCAGCTTGTTGGGGCATCGGTCACAGACAGGCTTTGGCAGCATGTTGCTCCATGTGGTCTAATTTAGCTTGCGGAGGAGGCTGTTGAATATGCAAGCAGTAATTGCTGCTCTCCTTTCCTTAAAGCAAAGGCAGAAACGACACTGGGGTCCAATTTTCTCCTAATGACTGATTTCATGTAAGCAATGCTCAGAGCAATGTAGGCTGGATGGTTTTTTTTAAGGCTGGGGAAAACAACAAAACCTGTCTCTCAAGCGTCGCTGAGCTGGAGCCCATGGCCTCTGTCCTGTGCAGCAACCGCAGACAGTCCTGGTGGAATGCTCATCCTCTTCTCTCTTCCAGGGCTTCCAAGCTGAATCTGTCACACATTTCCACCCTTGTTTCTGTGAAAACAAAGTTGTTTAGGAAAGATTCAGGCCCATCAGTCCTGCCTTGAGATCTGGGGTTTGGCTAGAAGTTCTCTCAATGACCATTCCTGTACTATCTTCCCTGGCTCTGTACATACAGGGGCAATTAAACATAATTTATTCTGGCTCGCTCAATACCAAAGGCCAGAAGGCACCATTAGATCACAATCTGGCTTAAATTTATTGATCTAATTAGCACTCAAAGGTATAAATGGGGGGTGGGAGCAGGACACTTAACATACGATGCTGTGAGGAGCTGGTCCCTTCTGCTCTCCTTAGTGCAAGCCTCCAGGTTGCTAGGGGCTGTTTCTTCTCCTTGAATAACCAATTTCTGTAGGATTTGAGGGAGAGGAGAAGGCTGGACTTTGTTCTGATAATGCAGTCTGCACTGTCTGCGGCTCCCGCCGACCTGCCAGGGAGCTGTGGTGTGATTTTGATCCATCATGTCAGTGAAAGTTCATCAGCTTTCTGAAGGTTTAATACCCTCTGCCTGGTAGCTGATATTCTCTCTCTAACCTTTTTTAGCTAGTTGCAGATAAACTACAGCCCACTCAGTTTTGTTTTGTTTTGTTTTCTTTGTCTTAATTGTTTATAGATGAAAATGAATAACCTCATTAGCTCCAGAGCTGGAAGCAGCTCAAAAATACCTTGTCTTGGTTGCTACATGACTGTCTGCTTTAAAATCTAAAACAAAATCTTGCCTTTTAGTCTCTCATTCATACTCATTGTGAAGCGTTGTCAGGAGTGTGTACCTCTGCTAGCGGGTGTTGTTCTGAGAAAAGGTTTCCCTACACTTTTGCAAGCCCAAGTCAGAGCTGGTATGCAGCAGCAGGTTGTGAAGTTGAAAAGGGGATGGGAAATGCCCCATAAAAGAGGAGAATGGGTATGTTTGCTCCAGACCAGCTGCAGGAATGGGATAAGGCCCTGCTCTGTGCGTGGCATGGCTTTACGTGTGGGCTGGGAATGACCAAGCAACCAAACTGCACAGCTGAGGATTTGCAGATCAGGACCAAGCTCCCGCATCAGACACAAAGCACCAGCAGCTCTCTCTGTGTCCTGCACCTCATGGCTCTTTAAAACCCAAACCTGCAATGTTTTCCTCCATGTTAGAGGGAGCAGAGGTCTGTGTACCTTTAGATTTTTGTTTCCCTCTCTCCTTTAGGAAAGAAAATCCCCAGCAGGTCCCTAAACCCTCCTAACACTGAAGGGATGCCAGCAGGCTGTTGATGGATTTGCTGCGGTGCTGGCTGCTGGGAGCTGTGATGAGAGAGCTTTCATGGCAGCTGAAATTCCTCCAATGGCTGCATTTTTCTGCTTCCAAGATCTGAATGTGAAATCAGATTTGGGGCTGTCCAGGAAGGACCCTCCAGACTGGGCATGGAGTTGCACAGCCTGGGATTATCCTTCATGAAGGCCCAGTAGCTGTTTCCAGTTGTTGCCGGTTCAGCAGATTGCACCATGCGCTAAAAACGTGCTGTCAAAGATAATTTCAAGAGTCAGATCATCTGTTAAAGTAATGTGGGTAGAGCCAAAGTTTTTGACGAGGTCGCTGTTTTGGGAGGACAGCATTTGCCATGCATGCGAATGGTGGTACAGGATCCACCCCCTGGTCTGCCTGCCTCCAGTGCTGGGTCCCCATGGGCCACAGCAGCTGGCTGTTTGGGTGTATAAATCCTTAGTTGGAGGGTAGTGGCTGACTCCAGGGAGATCAGACACTTCTCTCCAAATGCTGACCTTTTTCCTAAGTCTCTTCATAGCTTTGTTACTAAATCTGAGTCATCCATATTTCAACTTTCTGCATTAACCTTGGCTGTTTGTCCTGTCTCTGAACATCTCAGTGTCTTGTTTCGCAGAGATAAAATGTGTGTGGCTTTATAAGACAAATATTTAGACTTTTGGGTTTGGTTTTTTTTGCTGGTTGATTTTCTCATTAGGGTGTTTCTCTGTCACCTCAAAGGTGACCCTCTTCTTGTGTCATTGATTTGACTTTCCCAGTTTTGGGGCAGTATTTGCCTGGTCTTTGCCATTACTGGTTGGGTTAGACACTTCTCCTGCCCTGAGCTTTTGCTCCCAATTTCAGTCTCAGAAATCAGCAAAACCTAAGCGACCCCTGGTGTGAGTGGTGCCTGACGTGGGTACTGCATAGGAAAGTCTGAGCTACTGGCACTGCGCGATTTTTATCACTTGAAATTTCATCCTGTAAATATTTACTGGAATTCCAAGGAGGATTTATCCAATTTAAGCCAACTAAAACTTTCCATGAAAAAAGAGCTGCCCGTAGGCAGTTGGTGGTGGATGTTTAGAGGCACATTTAAGAGCTAGGCTCTGCTGCCGTTTGTGGCTCGGGCATTCTAAACCATATGAGGTTTTCAAGCACCAAGTCACCCATGCTGGGGACCATGCACCCGGTGGCCCCAAGCACATCCAGCCATTCCTGTCAGCAGCCTCACAGATTTGCTCTACCCCAGGCCAGACTTGAGACGGGGGCTGGCTTGGCTGCCACAGCACAGGGATGGCAGCAAGTATTTGCTGGGACATGCAGCAGTGGTGGGGAGCAGGACCCCTCTCCCCATGGGGATGGCAGTGCATTCCCCTGCTGCTGCCGGCTTTGGCACAAGGCAAAGCCAGTGCATTTTTTTTAATCCACATGGTCATCAAGGTTGCCAGGACTGTAAAGTCAAATCTGAGGAGAAATATTTGGCATGTAAAAGTGTCTCCGCTCTTCCTATCCACTCCAAACACGTGGGTGGCTTTGATTCCTCCTCCCCTCTGTAGGATGGGAGCGCAGCACTGCGGGGCGGCTGCTCAAGCCTCCTATCTTCTTTTTCCCTCAGGATCTAGTGCCCAGGAGGGAGGGACGCAGAGGATTTTGGCCATGGCCCCAAGGAAGAGGAGCAGTCGGGGGATCTCCTTCATCTTCTGCTGCTTTCGCAGCAGCGACCACCCGGAGATCACATACCGGCTGCGCAATGACAGCAGCTTCGCCCTGCAGACCATGGAGCCTGCACTGCCCATGCCACCGGTGGAGGAGCTGGATGTCATGTTCACCGAGCTGGTGGTAAGTAGGTTGCTTTTTATTTTACCACATCCTCCCCTTTTTCCCCTCCTTCTTTCTAGTTTCCTCAGGCTTGGTTTTGAGTTTTTAGGCAAGCTTTGGTGTGAAGGGGCTGAAGCAGGGAGTGATTCTGCACTGAACTTAGAGCTCTAGTCGTCCCTGAAGTCCTGCCAGTTTGGGGTGGTTTCTCTTTCTCATTAGAAAGCCTTGATCTCTTACAGCAATGGCTGGAGGCTGGTCTGGCTTTGTGTACCTCTGGGGTGATGCAGAGGTGTCCAAGCCAGTAAAGCAGGTTATTCCCTGTAGGGACAAAGTAATTCCACTTGCTAGCCACTGTGCTTCACAGGAATCCTTGGGTGTGGGCTAAAACAAGATTTGGAGAGTCAGGATATTGTTTCTTTATCCCTCGGTAGCAAAACTCTGAAAAACTTGCATTAAAAAGAAAAAAGCCAAAAAGGCACTTTTATCTCCTCTAGGTGAAAACATTTTGGTGTGGTTTGTTGCATGGACCCAGAGTGCTCCAGTTTGAGCTGATTCAGCAGTGAAATGAGGCTTTTCTATGGAGCTTTGATATGTAAGGGGAGCTGTGAGTTGCAATGCTGGATAGTCACACCTCATGTTATATATAGCATGTCCCATTAGATGCCAGGCAGCATGGGTTTGGTGAGTCAGGCCGCTTGGAAGAGGAGAGCTCCAGGTTGTATTTTGAGAGCCAGTTTTGTCCAGACATCTTTCTCCATGGGTGGGTGTGACATCCAGCAGACTGGAACACCTTATGCAGCATGGTGTGGAGTAGATGTCCCTGCAGCAGGACTCTTCTCACAGCAGTCCTGCAAAATGCCACCAGCCAAGTTTGGTTTGTTCAGGTGGAGTGACTGCCTCTGTTCCACATTTTTCTCCACTGATAACTTGGCCAAATCAGAGTTTTCCGGGGAACTTGTTTCCCATGGAAAACTCTCCCCATGCCTTAGCCAAATGCAGCATAAGGGCATGTTATGCTGCAGCTTGGTGTCACTAGCCAGGCTGAAAGAGGCGTCTGTGGAGGCTCACATGCTAGAGCCCCACCAAGCCTATGGCCCAGGGTTTTCAAAGCATCTCCCCCAAAATTCAGTTAGATGCTTTTTGCAGAGTCTGTGCCGCAGGGAACCGCTGTGTGTGCAGCAGGGCAGGAGCTCAGCAGAACCCGGGGCCCATCAGGTCCAGGGCGTGCTCCATCATGCTGCCAGGATTTTAGGGGATTTTGCCCAGCCAGGGTGAGAATAAGACTCAGAGGCAGCTGCTGCACCAGGGCATGTTTGCAGCAGGAGCCATGCTGGCTCCCTGGAGGCTGATGTTATACAGGGAGGGGGACAGCAGGTGCCCACTGTGCTGCTGTGCAAGCAGCTGCAACCCGCCCCAGGCTCCCCAAAACCCCCATCAGATCTCAACCTGAGCAAGTGCCGAGTGGGAGGGAGGGGGAAGCCAAGCTCGTGAGTACAAGAAGGCAGATTCCCATTCAGGGAAGTGAAGCAAACCCACACCCCCCCTTCCATTACAACAGCTCCTTCTTGCTCCCAGTAACCTGTTGATGTCAGGTATTAAATTTCAGCATTAGTTAAATGGCTTGGAAAGTGTCCCACTGTTTTTGTATAAACCCACTGTGTAACACTTGGAAGGGAGGCAGAGAAGGCACTTGGAGGTGCTGGGCTCATTTTTACACCTGTGGGAGCTTGGTGCCACCTGGCCTGTCACGCTCAACTGTCTGGAGAGCGATGGGTTGTTGCCACAGAGTGGGAACAACCCATCAGGCTTCCTCAAAAATCCTTGTTTGTCTCAGTCTGCTGGGTTGAGGAATGTCAAAGGGGCTGGAGGGGATCTGGAGACTTTTCTAGCTCTTCTCTTGCAGCTTAATAGTGGTTTTTTTTACCCCATTTGTTCCCATTGGGAACTTTGAGTGTCAGGGTGGAAGATTCAGGCCTGGGATGCGTGGTATCTTTGGGAATGTTGCAACAGTGGGTTTGGTCACCAGTCCTCCTGCAGAGACCAACAATCCAGCAAGGTCCCTGCTCTCCAGATCACGGTCTGCTGCATGCATCAAAGGGCAAAACTCTTTCTTTTTGGAGCCATCCTGTTAAATATCCTCTGGGCACTGGGTATTTTTAAGTGTGCCTGTTTGAGTCAGGAAACATCCATGGCGTGACAAACTGGTGATTGTCTCATGCCAGCGGCAGATGACAAGGGCCTGAGCTGCAGGGGGACGTGGAGCAGCTGTGACTGCAAGGTCAGATGAAGGCTCGATCTGCTGTCCCACTGTCTGTTTCATGGGCTGCAGCATGTTAAATAGACACTTTGGATTTTGACTAGAATAGTTAAATAGAATAGATAAATAATTAGGGTTTTATTCTGTGGCCATGTAAGTGTTTCTCAGAAGAAACCACAGGGAAATAGGGGATGGTTTATTTTTTTGCCTAGGCACAAACAGCAGCAATTAGCCTGGAAGAAGTTCCTGATTCCTGCCCTGGTCTGCAGGGAAGATGTGCCCTGTCCCAGCCAGAGTACGCAGCAGGCAGGGGCTTTTCCCTGACTCAGGATAGAGGCAGATGTTGTTACTGTGGTCAGTGACTGATCACTACTTCCTCCCAGAGGAGCCTTTTCCCTTTCCGTTCCTTTCCTCCCAGCTGGGCTGAATGGGTTTTCACCAGGGTATTGTTGGGATGTCGCTCAAGCAGGCACTGGCCCCATCTGAAAGGCTTTTCTTTGTGTGCTGTCCTGCTGGGGCTCCGGCCAGGCTCAGCCACCCAGGGAGAGCAGGTGCTGGCAGAGAGGCACAAACAACAGAGAGATGTTTCAATAAGATTTACTGATTTGCAGCTCCCTTGGCTGGAACAAGGCTTTATCATTTCAGGCAGCTCTCCTTGCATCGACACCAGTGCATCCTGCTGGCAGGGGCTGACAGTATTTGGTTCCTGTGGCTCGTGCAGTGGTGTGATATCTGCCAGGCAACATCTATTGGATTTACTGAGTTTCAGGAGCCATCAGTTCTTCATAGGACACATCAGGAGGATCTCTGTATTGTGGGGCTGCTCAGTGCCAGCAAGGGGGAATATCGGGGGCTGCAAAAGCTGCCTGCGAACCAGGAGAACAAAGCTGTGCCATCTGCCACAGCTTCTTTCAAGAGGCTCCTGCATATCCAGGCTAACAATACGGTGTTTCTTCAAAGGCTGAAATCTTGCTTGCATGCTCAGAAGAAAGCACTTGCAAAGCTCCACATAATGGAGCCATATGGTGGATCTTGCCATAACAATCCTCTCTATTTTCTGCCAGCAACTAGACTTTCTACCAGATGGGTAAATGACTGATGTCCTTTATATCTGCTTAACACTCCTTGTCATTCTGAGGTTTGTAGTGAAATGCTCTGTGTGTGGTGGTGTGCATTGGCCTCATGGGACATGTGCCGGGTTGGGGGTGGAGGCACAGGGAGATTGAATGGTTTGGTCTGGAGAGGGCAGTGGGAGCCCCAGCATGACCCAGCACCCCTCTCTGGCTCTCTTCCCAGTGATGCAGGTTGCAGTAACATCTCCATCCTGGCAGTATGAGAGCAATACTCGGGTGACTCAGACCACCTGTATACTCAGAGAAGCTGCCTGGTCTAGTGTGGCTTTGCCAGCCTGTGGAGCAGTAGGTGCTGTCTTTTCCTGGTCCTGCATCTTTGCTCGCAGCCTCCATCTCCACCCATGGAAGAATGGGCTCAGATGACATGCTGCCCCAGCTGCCCCTCAAGCCTTGTCATAGAACCATAGAATGGTTTGGGTTGGAAGGTACGTTAAAGATCATCTAGTTCCAAACCCCTCCCATGGGCAGGGGGACCTTACGCTAGACCAGGTTGCTCAAAGCCGCGTCCAGCGTGGTCTTGAACATTTCCAGGGGTGGGGCAGCCACAGCTTCTTTGGGCTGCCCCATCCCTGTGCCAGTGCCTCCTCTCAGTACCTGGGCTTTGAGGAAATTCCAGTTACTGCTCCCGATGGGCTTCTCAGATTTTTCACCTCTGACTTGGAAGAAATTAGAGCAGCATCTGTCTAGCTCTGCATCCCACCTGTGATGTGCAGCAGCCCATTTTTTGGCCAGGAAACCAGAGCAGGTTTCCCCAGGTTCTTCCATCCAGACTTCAGCAGCTGATAAGTTTTTGGAGACCTGGAGAGGTGACACTGGGAGGCCAGCGGCTGTGCAGTGTCCCCAGGTCCCTGGGCTCAGGACAGGGGAAGATCCTTGCACCTGATGTTGTGTGAGGTTGGTGACTGCCTTCACTGGGATTTGCTGGTGGAGAGATATTCACAGAGAGTCTCTGAAGTGCTGGGCTTTAAGGCTTCTCCTCCCACAGTCTGGAAGGCTGCTCCGTCCCTCCGTGCTGCTTTATGAAGCAGTGGAAACTCTGTAGCCTGGGGAGCCATTAAAGGGTCTCTGACAGCTTACAAGATATACAGCACTTGGTTTTGCTGTATGTGGGGCAATTTCACCAGAGCCACTGTTGGATGCTATCTGTAACCTCCTGTCACAGAGATTGATTCTGTGTCACCTTTGAAATGCTTCATGGTAGATGCTCAGTCTGTGGCTCACAATGCTTGGGTAAGATGCTCCATGTGTAACTGTGCTGCAGAGCTGTGCTCTCCTGCCCTCTTGGTGTGCTGGGATGATTGCTATTTTATATGCTGCTTGAACAGGAGCAGATAACCCTAATGCAAAGGAAAGAATGAAGGGGTCAGTGTGAGCACCATTACGTGCTCGCTAATAGCAGTGCTGGATTGGGAGCTTCTTGCTAGCAATATACAGTTTTACTTAGGAACTTGAATAATGTGCTTTTCCCCTGGTTTCTAATCCAATAAGGAGAAAGCATGAGGTTTTGGGCCTTGCAAAACATCATGGCTTTTAAGTAACAGCTGAGGAATCAGCTGCAAAAGCCAGGCTTTACATTTCATGCTCGCAGGTCAGCTGTCGTATTTTTCCCGCCTGGTCTTTTCAGCATTAAGGGCTTCAGGGTTTTGAGAACCACTGAATGGTGGCCGAAGCCATTTTCTCCTACACCTGGGAAGAAAAGCAAGCAGTTGGTACTCAGAAAAAAACCCCAAACAATTGCAGTAGCCCTTGTGTCCTGGGCAAAACACCCCCTTCTGCAGAGTCTATCCAGGGCCAGACACGCAGCATGGGGCTCCTGACCCCATCCCACCACTGTGTCCCAAAACCAGGATCCCTTGGCTTATGAATTGCTTTTAAGGAGGAAAACCAAATTATTTGGTAATACCTGCTTTTGAATTCACTCTGCAGGGAGCTGTATGTTGTACAAAGTACACTTTCACTGGGCTGCCCAGGTTCTGCTCATTGGACCTGCCAGGCTCCTATCCCAGCCTCCTGATCACGGTGCTTGTTTTTGTCACCTCATGGCATTACACCCTCACAGATAATCTCTTAAACATGTTTTGATAGGTTGGCGTCTGATGCAGAAGTTGCACACCTACTCAGCGAGAAAATAAGGATTTTCTGCCTACATGTGTTCCATGGAACTGAATGAAGTAATCCACCAAGGAATGCTATATTTCAGCTGAAGCATTCGTGTAATTGCAGTATCTGTTACAGCTATGAACTAGCATGGGGGCTTGCCTGAAAAACATGTTGTTTCCAACCTGCAGTTCTACAAAGGAGCCATGTTATAGCACAGTGTGAGCCCCAGCTGGAGGCAGCAAGCACATAAGAAACCCTTTTGTTTCCAGGAGAAGTACAGCTGAAGTAGAAAAATTATATCGTCTACCTGCTAAATGCTTCCCACTTTCCACTTCATAAAAGAGGATGCCACATCCCTGGGAAATGCATGGGCAGCTCACTGTGTAGCACATCAGTGACCTTAATTAGGGCATTCAGGTTTTTGGCTAGCCCTGATCCCAAGTGTTTCTGGCACAGGTCACCATGAAAGGTATCAGCCTCACTGGATGGAGAATCTGCCCCAGCAGTGGTCTTCCTGACTGCTTGGTGGCTGGGTGGTGTTGCTGGAGTTACTATCAGGATTGAGCATGTAGATTGTGCTTCATTACCAACCTCAGCAGGAAGTGTTCCTGCAGGGAGTCGCCCATGCCTGCTTCATGTCCTTTTGCAGGTACATCTTCATGTAGTGTCTGTCACCAGCAAAGTCTGGGCATCCCTTAGCATTCAAGCATCACTGAGATCAGCTTTTGGAAGCTTTGCACCTGATTAAGTTCTGAAAAAGGATACTAGGTGTGATTAAAACAAGAGTTGTGTGAAAATGAGGACCGATTGTCCCATACAAGCTATGACTGTGCAAGGAGTCCATTCCCATCTTATGTTGCCATCAACATTAGGCTGTAGCTGGCTACTGCTTCCCTTAATTACATCCTTCAGGTCCTGTGAGCAGAGCTGAACACCTTGGGAAGCTTTTGGAATTGAGTTGGCATGAGGCTTTGCAGCCACTAGTTCCCATCCAGCCCCTTTTTGAAGCCCTTTCTGTGTGTTATGTGTGAAACCCTTGGAGCAGTTCAGCCCCAGACCAACCATCTACAGCTTTCCTACACAAGCATCCCTGTCAGGCAGGGGACATCTGAAGCCACACTTGACCTGTTGGCTTAACTTCCAACTTCAGTAGCATTCAGGGATGCCAGCAGCAGAGGTGGTATCTAGCAACCAGTTAAAAAGGGAGCTGCTTCTTTAGATCTGTAAATAGGTTGGAAATCCATATCTGAAACCTTCTTATTTCTTTGCCACCTCTGTGTGGGTGCACCCCCCAAAAGGACAGGTCATATCCAACTGTGGTTGGTTGGATTTAATCCATTTTAACTACCACAGGTGTAAATAATGAGCCAATACATCTTATCTTTCTCAGAGTTTATGTTCAATTGTGTGGAAAAAGTGCACTGGCCATCCACATACAGGGCTTCTAAATCAGAGGGTGTTCTTCAGGGTAAAATGGTGTAGATCAATAACTCAGGCTGGAAGAGTACCCTGTGTTAATTAAAATGGGGGAAAGGTTTTCCAGTGATGTTGGTGAAAAGGTCAGAGAAGGCCAAGCTCAATAAATTGAAAAAAAAAAAGTACATATGCAGTTATAGATACACATATATATAACAATTAAAAAGACCTAGAAGCCTAAGTGCATACTTTCCTTTTTGAATACACTACTATTGGAATATGAACAACTTTTAAACTTTTAGCCTATTAAAGTAATTAATTAAATGATTGATATTAAAGCGTTACATGCTGTCTGCATCAGTCAGGTTTTGAACTGATGGGGACATGAACCAACTGCAGCTAGAGTTCATTGAAGAGCTAAATCAGCTATTGATGGCCATAATCTTACTTGCAGAAGAAGAAAGGAATATATGTTTTATTACATCTGTCCAATGTGCTCGAGTTAATAAATGAAAGCTGTAGAGCAGGGTGGACTGGGGTCTTTTCCAGTCCAGAACTGAAAACGTGGGATGTGGTTGACTACGTGTAAGCACTTTGAAGTGCTATACATGTTATTCCTTGTTGCTGCCTCTTGTTTTCTTGCTGTAAGGAATTTCCTTTATTAAAAATATTCATTAAATGATAAAGGCAAAATTAATAAAAATCTCTATTATGATTATTCATTAAGATATATGAATAGTTGATTTTTTTCATGTTCTGTAGTTCCAGCTGGAGGTTGTCGTGGGTAATTTAAAAATAGACAGTGATAATATTGGCTGGGGTCAGTTTGCCTGAGGGGCTGTTTTGAAGTTCTCAGGGTACTATGGCTGAAAAGATGTGTGCTAGGGAAGAAGTATTTTTATTGCTAATCCTAAAACCAAAAGACTTCATTCACCACTTTCCTATTAAAAAGAGCCCCAAGTAACAAAACAAGCCCAGAAAAATCTGTGGAAGTTGAGAACTGTGATCACCTAAATAAATGTTGCAGATAGAGGAGGTCCTCCAGTGGTGCAGGATGCTTCTGAAGGCAGTTTGTTGTTTGCACTGTAACAGCCACTAGTTAATAAGCCTCCTTCTTCAGAAATGAGCTTTAAATAAAATAATGAGCAAAGCAGGATGGATTGTGAGGTGGAGGTTGTGGCACACCAGCCAGCCATGCGGGCAGCACATTCGTGGAGCGGAAGATGATTAGATGAGGAACTGGGGGGAAAAATGCTGATTGCCACTTCCCTTAACACTGCAGCGTTCTGGGATAAAGCAAATTGATGAACTTGGAGAAGAATGCCTGGAAGAGAGTGAAAAAGCGATACGACCCCTGAGAAAGGAAGCTGCTGCAGGCTTCAAGAGGCCATTATTTATTCAATTTTAAATTCCCATGCTGTGACATTTAATACCAAATGTTGCCCAAAAGTTCCTGCTTGTTTGGGGTGTCTTTGTTGTTTGGATTTTTTGGGCTTTGGTATTTTTTGTTTGATTTTGTTTTATTTGGTTTCTTTTTCTGAATTATCTTGAGTCTCTCATGCTTTGTTTGAGGATGCAGACCTTTGCCTCTACATGCTGTGGTCTTACAGAAGTTTCTAAACTCTCTCCATCTGTCAGGAGTAAATTCACTTGCTCTTTATTATGTTTGTCATTTATTTATCTGGTTTCTCTATGTATGTATTTGTGTGTATAGACATACACGCACATGCATATAAAACTAAGAGCAAGCCAGCCAGTTTTAATTCTTTTCTTTAATTTCAACTGTGGCAATGGATGACCTCTGCTTCCCCTCATCTCTGTGTTACAGTTACACAGTTCATTAGCCAGAAAAGTGCATTAGACTCGAAAGTTTTCACCTTTTTTCATACAATCTCTGAAGATATTTTGGGGGTGCAGACCTGTATAGGGAATTGTCCTGTACTTGATCCCTACTCCCCAACTACTTCTTGCAGAATGTTTGGTGGCCTGTGGGATCTGTGGGATGTTTCCAAGCCAAACCATTCTATGGTTCTATGTAGAGGAGGAGCCTGCGATGGTTGTGCTGAGGTGTTGCAGCTGTGGGTGGGCAGCGTTTGGGCGTACCCAGCGCTGAGAGTCTATCCTGGAGGTCATTTCTGAAGTCAAGCTATTGGCAGCATCCTGTTGGCCTCCTGCTGTTGCCCCCATTAAAGCCTGTGGCTCTTGCCCTGTCAAAGATGCTCATTAAAACATCCACCATGGCATGGGCAAAGTGGCAGGAGCTTACACGGAGGAATATGCTGTGAGTCTGGAGCTGGACTTGTGTTTCTGCTGGGAGGATCAAGCATTTCTTCCAGGCGCTGTGCCTCGCTTGTCTGCTTGCTCTGGCTTTGGATTGAGAAGGTAGTTGGAGACTACGGTGTCTGAAAATCAGAGAGGTGCTGGAGTCTCCCTCCTTGGAGATATTCATAATCCATCTGGGCATTGTCCTGGGCAATGGCTCTAGATGGCTCTCTTGGGTCAGGGGGTCGAACCAGAAGTCCTCCGATGGCCAGAGCTTCTCGTACCTACTCGGCTGCCAGCCTGGGGAGGTACAGACCTTGGGAACATCTGCCACTGTGTGTCCTCCAAGGGAAAGGTATAGATTACTTGATAAAAACTTTGGCCCATGGGATTGTTCTCACAGCATGCTGAGCTGAGCCACTTGTTTCTAAGGTAGCTTTAGGAGAATGGTGTGGGATCACCTTCACTGGAGCTTGCGCAGTGTGCAGAGGGGGAGGTTTGCCTGGCTTGAACAGAGAGCTGTCAGCAGAGCAAGCTGCTTGGAAATATTTTACTTCCTAGAAATAACAAATACATGCCGACAATCATATCTCCCTATGAGTTTAGTTTTGAATCATATTTAAAGGAACATTTAATGTGAAAACATGTTTCCTGATCTAAAGGTGAATAGTTTAGCTGTATGGGACAAATATTTAAGAGTTGCGTATCTTTCCAGTAAAAACACTCTGGGCAGAGACTTCCTTTTGGTAGCAAAATGAGGCTGTTATTTTATATGCCTTTGACCAGATTCCAAAAAAAAGTTTAAAATAGTGAAGTTGGCAGATCCTGTTATGGGAGGCATCCAGGTGGAAGAGCCAGAGCTGTGAAAGGTGAGGCAACAGTGCGGAATGAGGGGTGCAGGGATGATGGACACCAAGCCACTGCTTATCTTCTCACTGTTCAACAGCTGCCAGTATTGCATGCTATAGCAGGGGTGCATGGCTTGCAAATGGCCTATAAAATTAATTGCCTGTTAGAATCACCTAATTATTGAGCTCATGTTTATTAATTGAAGGCACATGCAAGTTTGAGGTTGTGCACAGCTTCTCTGCTGTGCTATAAATCCACCGTGCATTTGCTGCTACAGGCTTTGTCAGAGCTGCATTTGTACCGTGGGCTGTGAGCCCCCAGGAAATGTCTGATGTTTCTGTCCTATCTCAACCTTTTGAAGGGCAGTTTCTGAGCACTGTGCCTGGGGCCAAGTAGTACTGAGATACCCATCAGTAAGTGAAGGGCTGGAGGTGGGTGTGGGAATCCCCATGGGCATAAAACCAGTGAAGACCTGACTCCTGGTCACTGTTAGAGTGCAGAGTAACAATCTGTTTGATTATGGTGATTTTCTTATGCAGTGGGTACCGCTTAATATTTATATAAATACCTCTCCCAAGCATCCTGTAAGATATCATTAAGTAGTTGCTGAGTGATGCAGGACTGCAATGGCTGAACAAGTTAGAGCTGGGGCACAATGAAACTTGCTGTGTGAGACTCAGAAGCAATTCTGCAACTTTTTGGATGTGTTTGCATGTTGTCATGTACCAGCACCTAACACATTGTTCTGCTTTATCCCTTCTTGCGCCTGCTTAGGCTGCAGCTTGTTTACGGTTTTTTTTCTCCATTAATAAAACTCCACGTGTGCACAAGTTGTATTTTTAGGGTACTGGTATTTTGAAAGTTTAAATGAATATTTTTCCTAAGTACAGATGTGCGTGGCTGGTGTTTTCATGCCTGAATCCCAGATTTACATGGCGGGGAAGCAGGGTCACAGAGGAAGCACTTTCCTGTGCTTACTCAAACCCTCACCACAGAAGTAAATACTCATCAGGAGATGCTAGTCCTCTCCCACATTCTCAGATGCAGTTTTCCAATCAGCTGCATTTCATGTGGGTCCCTGTGTCAGACATTGTCGCATTTGCTGCCGTTAGGCATACAGGACTGGGGTGGAAGCACAGCTTGGATGTCTGACCAGCTCATAGTCTGATGGGACAACAGCAAGGGACATCAAGTGCAGTTTCAGTTTTGAGGCATGGAAAGCTGGAAAAGCTTGCCCAAAGCTAAGGAGTAGGTCAGTTGCTGGATATGAATCCCTGACCTCCCAAACTGTAATGAGGTGTGAAAGCAGTGTTCATTGGAGGAGTCCTTAAGCCAGGTTATCCTCCCTGGGTGCAGGATCAGGAGAGGTCTCTCAGACTGGGCTCAGGCTTTCTCATTCCTCACTTCTTCCTGAGTCTCTTTTTGCAGCAGCACGTTTGTTTCTGCTGCAGGGGTGTCTTGCAGATCTGCTTCTAGAGCTCCACTGATGTCAGTTCCGTGCATCACTGTGGTTTGTAGAGTCAGTTGATATGTGGGGAAAATGTCAAGGGAGAAGCAAAGCTCCTCCATGCATACATAATGGTAAAAGCTCCACAGCACCTGTCCTTTTGAGGAGTAATTTCATTGAGAAGTGAAATCGATACCTGAAATGGATGTATAAGCCTTTCTGAGGTGTTCAGGACCTCTGATAGCCCTCCATCACTGCATGTTGTGCTGGAGGGCCCTTGGGTTTGGGTTATAAGATAGCTGAAGGCTCCCTTGGCTGCTGGGTGCAATATGAGCTTTAATTAGATCAGCTGAATTTCTTTGTGGCCTGCAGGCTTGCTGATGCAGGGACCCATCTTTCCCCATAGGCATCTTGCTCAGCCTTTAGCAAATGGGGCTTTTAGCTTTGATTGGTACCCCCTGGAGTACCAAGGGCCACCAGCCTTAGTTGGTTAGCATTATTTTTCAGGGAAACTTTAATGGATCTTTATGTGTTATTTTTACTCTTTTTCTTTTTTTCTTTTAGCTGCTGGACTTGTGTAATTTTTAATGGGGATCCCTCTTACTTAAATGCACTGCCTGGGTGGGATGAGTTGGCAGGGCTACCCTGTCACCTGCAGCATCTCCAGCACTCCCACTGCTGAACCAACACCCCTCCAGCGTGAGGATTGTCGGTGGTGGTGGCGATTTTAAGAGACAGCCATGGTTGTAAGATCAGTGTTGGCTTTAGCAATGAGCCTCCCAGCCCTGACTGAATGTTTTATTTAGTTCACTGATAAAAGCTTTGACCTACATCTAGCACCAGAAAACGATGAGGTTTTGATAATACTGGTGGAGGGCACACTGCTAACCAAGCCTCCAAGTGGCAAATGGATGTGTCCTTTAAAATAACATCAGATAAGCCAATAAAGGTTTCAGCCAGTAAACACTTTTATCTCTGCTAGGCAATAGATAGTCCAGTTTTCATGGAGAGGATGTGCCTCTTTATGAACTATAGATATTAGGAAAAGAGCTTTCTATTTTTAGTTCTAGAAAAACAAAACAAAAGCAAAAAAACCTCCCACAGTTTTCAATGATAGGAGGGTTTCACCAGTGGAAATGGGCTGGACCACTCAGATGCTCCAGTGAGCAGTTATCTGTGGTGGTAAAAAAGAAAGGTCCTATTTGAATTGTTCTTCACTGTACGTGTCTTAGGTGCAGTCTATCATCTGGAGCTTTTGGTCCCCTGTGCGAGGTTATCTTGTGGGCAGATGTAATGCTGTGATGGAAGTCTGTTCTAAAGCACTTGCTGCCTTTAAAAGCAGTGAAGGTGATGTCCCAGAGGAAGGAGGCAGGGAGGTTTTCAGCCCCATCCTTGCAGCAGCTGGCTGCAGCTCGGGAGTCAGGGGAAGATCAGCAACAGCAGGATGAGAATTAACATCATTGCCCTGACAAATCAATAGTCACGGGGTGATGCTGTGGGACCACTGCTGTTCTGTGGCACCACATTGATTTACACTGCTTACTGGGGGGGTTGTGTCTGTGCTGTCACCCATTTGTGTACTGATGTTGCATGTTTTGTGGGTTTTTTTCTCCTCTCCAGGATGAACTTGACCTCACAGACAAGCATAGAGAGGCCATGTTCGCGCTGCCAGCAGAGAAGAAGTGGCAGATCTACTGCAGCAAGAAGAAAGTAAGAGACCTATCTGCTCTGTAACTGGGGACTGAGCACTCTCCCTTCCCATTCAGGGTGGGGAGGAGATGTTCTCTGCTGATGTCTGGGGGACTGATTATAGTCTGCCTGAAAGCCTTCACCTCCGCTGGGTTTCCAGTTTGCTGCCATGAAACGGGCTTGGGCATGGTTTTTGTCCTCCCACCAGCTCTTCCTGGAGGAATGCACAAATGTAAAGTGCACTGGGGAAGCCATGCCACCACAGGTGATTTGACCTGATGGTGCTTGCTTTTAGGGTAAGATGTGTCACCCTTGGGGCAATGAAGGGCTCTAGGCTCGTGGGTGTAACTGAGATAACACTGATAAGGAATGGGTTGCTGCGAGTCACCGATCTGTGGGCCCAGCTCCCAGCATGATGTGTCCGCTCTACAATGTTGCCCCATGGCTATGTTTTTTAAACCGTGCACAGACATCTTCCCAGTGCGGAGGTATGTTGATGTTTGAGGTTGGTTGCGTCACGTTTTAGATAAAGTTCAAGAACTGAGGTTTGTTTGTATTTCTGCCGGTAAATCAATGCCTGGGTGGCCCTAGTCTGTGGTGCCTCTGGACAGGTTCACAGTTGAGGCATGCAGGGATGCTGTTGCCAGCTGTCATGGTCCATCCGGGATGGAGCAGGCTGCCTCACAACTTTTCTTCCTCAGTTTGTTTGGGTTAATTGTAAGATGTTCCTGCTCATTGCAGGGGGAGTGGACTAAATGACCTTTAAAGGTTCTTTTCAACCCAAAGCATTCTGTGATTCAGTTCTCAAATTCACCACTGTGCCCCCTAACCTGGCTGCAGGAGTTGGCTCAGCAGTGCTGGCAATCGCCTGGCTCTGCTCAAAGAGCACGCACTGCCATTAATGCCTCTTTTCTCCTGCTGTAGCAATGGCACCAGATTTTCCAGGCATGTTTTGGGCCAAGAGCAGGCTTACCTTGCTCATGTATGATTAAGTTTTAAGCCTCTCATAAATACCCCTGAAATCCCTATATTATTGTTAGACAGAGGCCTGCCATGCCTGAGATTTAAATCGGAGGGGAGGAGAGATGTTAACAAATTACAGGCACTGGTCTGAATCAACAAGAAAATGGACAGGGGATGCTTGCTCGTCACTGCCTGTCAGATAAGCAGAGCTGTGCTCTGGTGCATCTGGATAAGGGGAGACAACAGAGACTTAAATCAGGCAAAGCCATGCAATTATTATTTTGAGTGGAGATTACATGCTATCTAATCTCCCGAGGAAGGGTTTAGATGGGGCTGATGGTGCCTCTTTCCTGTTCCAGCACCTCCTGGCCCTTGTGTTCTTTTAAAAGCTGTGCTGCAAAACTCATGCTTGCAGAAGGAGCCACAGAAGCGCTCTGTGGCATCCTCAGAGGTCCCTGAAGCAGGCGCCTATCCAAGGCTTGATCCTGGCTGCCATAATGCTCTGGTCCTCGTTCCTCTCCTTCCCTATTTGTGATGCCATTTCTGTGAGCTGCAGAGCGTACATGCCACTGCTTGCTATGAAGGAAATGTACTGGTGGAGACTAATGCTTTTCTCCTGCTTTTTATTTAAAATGAACAAGACCATATCAAAAGAGGCTCCTGCTGTGAAAGAAACCAGGAATCACATGGGCTGGAGGTCATGTTTCTAGGCATGGCAGGCTCTAGGCAGTCCTGCTTCTATGCGATGAGGCTACCCCAGCAGCCTGTGGTATCCTACCATGTACATATGTTTTTATGAGGGCAAATCACTTACATGGTATCTTGGCATCAAGGAGAAGGGCTGGGCTTCTCCAGCTGTGAGCAGTGGCTGGGTTTTGGCTGGGATAGTGAAGCTGGAGACAGGACAGTGGTCCTACCTCCCTGCCTTGGCTGCAGTCTCTGTGGTGATTTGAAAGGCCTAGGATGTATCCAAACCCTTTGGCCTGCCTGTGTTTAATAGCATGTTGTTGTTTGAGATGCTGGTAACGCCCAGTATCACCTGGGGAGTCCCAAGGTGCTGGCAAAGGTAGATGGACATCCATCGCAGGCAGCTGCCTGACTTACCAAAGGTCCAGAATTGTCCCCTGAGCAGTTTCTTTCCTCTTTGCTGCCAGTTTTGGATTCTGTTGGAAAAAGACTGTAAAGAATGAGGTGACTTCAGTCAGAACCTCAAAGCCTCCAGTTTGCAGTATTCCTAATTTTTAGCATTTTCCCTGTTTTCCTGCTGGTTGCTGTGCTCCCCCTGCAATGGCTGAGACCAATAGCAATAACCCGTGCCTCAAAAGAGCAGCATGAGGCCGGGCAGAAACACTGCCCAGCCTTCTGGTTCCTCAAGACCCAGCTTTGCTGGGCTCCAAAATATCTTATGCTATGGCTGTAGCCCATGCAGCCAGGGTACTCTCCTGCATCCATTGATGGCAAAGGTGTGTGCAGCACAGAAAGCATATGAATATCTGTCCTTTGAGCACATTCCCCACTGTCGTGTGCCATGTTTGATGCTTCTGCTTTGCCTTCGGTGTCATCCACCATACTCTGCTCTTCAGAGCACATGCCAGATGTAACATGTTTTATATATTTCTGTAATGGGCAAGATGTGGTGAAAGGTGACCAGAATGAGACATTTTGTTGTGGTGCGTTGTCCTGGAAAGGGACCTGGCAGCAGCTGGCCTTGGCAGTGCTGGTTGAGAGGATATAAGGGAAAACTGGCAATTCCCCAGGCATGTTTCCTTCTCTGGAGTATTTCCCCCTGGCCTGCAGCCCCATATCCTGGTTTCTCTGCCCTGCAAGTGGCTGTTTTTATCCCAGCCCACAGTATCAGCTTGGTAGTGTGAAGGTTTTGTCCTCCCCGATTCTCCATCCATGGAGACACTGGGTCTGACCTTAGCTCTGCCCCTGTTTTGAGCGGGAAGTTTCACTAGATGAGCTCTTCATGGTCCTACCCCACCTCCATCAGCCTGTGATGCTTGGGGTAGGGCAGAGAGATCAAAAGCGTCTCATGGTGGGGGCTGGCAAGCTGATTGGCAGCAACCCAAATGGGACCTGAAGTCAGTCCAGCAGCCACGCAGTGTGTGGGTCAGGAGTGAGATTTAAAGATTGTTAGAGACCTTCTTTGAAGTTGTCAGCCCCATCTACAGCTGTAATAAAGCAGGGAAATGCAAAGGTGGGGATGCATTAATGGTGGGATTAAATCTGGTTTTAGAAGTGGTATTTCTGGACCATGACTCTTTTCATACCTCATCCTGAAATATTTCACTCCCTGCTGGTCCCGCTGTCCAGGAGAGGATATTGCTCAGAAGCGCAGGGAGGAAGCAGGAGGGTTTCCAGCTTTACTGTTTTTATGGCTGTGGGTTTGCTTCAGTGGAAGAGGATGATTCAAGGTGGCCTTTGTCAGGAAGCCATGCTCCAAAGGGAGTTAATAATTAACACTTTGCACTTAGTCTGTAGCAGGAGGTTTGGTTACTGCCAGCCATACGTAACATCAAGCTATTAAAGCAGCTTGATGGGTGATTTTTACGAGCCTCAAAATCTGGGTAGATAGAGGGGTGTTCAGGTACAGGCTGAGCATAAATAACTGGGTGGAAGGGTTTGGTAGTGAAAACCAGCTCATGAGAATGCCGTCTGGCTCTCTCCCCCTCCCTTTTGCTTTGTCCAAGCTCTCTGAGCATCTGTAAATCAAGGGTAGGGAAAAAATGACCTGCGGGGATGTGTAGTGATGCTGTATTCATTAAGCTTGTGTTGAAAACCTGCTGGCATCGCTGACGCTGGCTGCATACCTCTCAGCGGTGTTAAGCTGTCCCCTGCAAGCAAAACTTGCAGCTAAAATTTGCTGCACATCTGAGAGAAAATGAGGATCCCTTTGCAGGAGAAGGCAGTGGTTGTGGTGCTTTTGCAGAGAATGAGGAATAATGTGATAAATAGGGAGATGAATGATGGCTTTCCAATAGTACTGTATTTCCCAGCCAGCCTCTTTCCCCACGAACTGACTTTTCACCCACTCCCTTCGGAGACCTTTGCTTTCCACATTGCCTTTCCACTTGTCCTGCTCAGTCCTGCGGCTCATTCATGGGACTTGTGTTGCCATTTCCTTCATTTGAAAACCATACCTTTAATTTTACTTTTTTTTCCTGCAGTAACAGAACTAAGAGCAAAAGCCAACAGAGATGGCATGCAAGGGGAGGAGGAAAAAATCTCTTGGCATTTTGCCATGCTCCTGGGTCACCTGGGATGGATGAGAAGTGTTTCATAGCCCCTGGGAATCCAGATATACCTGCTGTTATTGCAGCAGCAGGTTGAAATATCATCTCAGGTGTCATTTGCTCAGGCTGACCAAGGGAAACATGCTCTTCATGGCTGGGGGTATTTTTCAATAGGAAATATTTATAGTTTGTGTCTTTAAAGGTAATTACCTTTTTAGTTCCAATCACAACACACTTTTGTTCAAGCAAGGTTTTTCTCCCTCTCCAGCCAAAAAATGCATCTGTTAGCAATCTTTTTGGATTTTAAAGTGAAGCTTTTCAAACAATGAACCAGCTGAGTATGAAAGGCATCTGTTCATGCTACATATGCTTATTGGGAGCATAATTTTTAAACATTGGGAAAAGTGTAGAGGGCATGTGTGTATTTGTACAGAGGATATAGGAAGTGTTAGCGTACGGAAAACTGGAGTGGTCTGGGATGGCACAGTTTGGACCCTGAGATCACAACTTGGAGAGAATCTGATGAATTTACAGCCCTTTGCAGCATTGCTCCATGGAGAAGCAGCTTTAGTTGCATCATTGAGGTTTTGTTTCAAGGAAACCTTGGTGAGCCAAGCAGCTGGATGGACAAGAAAGAACCAAGGACTGCTTTGGGCCAAAACCTCCACTGAGACACAACTGGCAAAGTGTTGGCTGTGCTGATGGGGATGGGTTGGATTTAAACTTCCCGTGCAGGCTGCAGAGCAGTTGGCTTTAAAGCTCATCCGCACCACTGTCTGCTTCTTTTTTGACCTTGCAAACAGCATCCAGGTGGATCAGTGGCAGCAGGCAGGGAGGGGAGGCTGGCCAAAACATGCTGGGCTACCGGCTGCCGCCAGATTTCCCTTACTCTGCCGTCACGGAGCAGCAAGGGACAGGGGAGCACTGCAAAATTTCCTTCTGACTTGGTTTCACCTTGAAGGATCTAACCTGGTGTGTTGGACATCATGTTGGGGGGAAGCTGTCCACCTGCCCTCCAGGGCTCAGTTGGAACAGCTCCATCACCACCCCAATGGGCCATGAGCGTGGAAAGGAGGCTGCTGGATCAGATGGAAATGTCACCTGCAGGCTGGGCGTCTAAAAGGTGTCGCTGGAAGCTTGATTTGGAACTAAAGCAGCTGTAAGTAAGCAGTAAGGAGCTTCGTAGGTGTCTTTCTCCCCACTGCCATGGGGACACACTGTGAGCAGGAAGGTGCTCCCCTCAGCTGCGTTCTCGCAGGTCAAAATGGCAGGAGCTCATGGAGATGTACCTTCCAGGTGTAAATAACAAAGTGCCCAAATGGAGCCATGTCTGGCCTACAAACTGCTTTCAAGCCACTGCTGGCTGAGCCACCACCTCCTCTGTTCTGCTGCCCAGTATCCCAAGGACACTTCCCAGCAGGAAGAGCAAGAGCATTCTGGCTGTGGGAGCTGCTGACACCCCAAGATGTGGAAGCCACACTCCACAGGCTGTGGAAGCATCAGGCTTGTAGCAAAGATGTGGCAGGTGTGGAGAGCATGAAATCCCCCTGGGAAGAGCAATGAAATGGCTGGAGCTGGCAGATTGGTGACCTTCACTCGGAGAAGCTCTGGCTAATGAGGCGTCTTGACTGGCCGCTTCTTTCCCTGCGGCACCTGGCACCAGCGGAGGGGATGGAGCTTCTTCATCGGATTCACACCACAGCACACACCCCCCGCTGCCACCACCGTGTGAAACAGATGAGCAGCAGCAGCTTCGGTCAGCCCTGTGCGGGAGCCCAGGGCGAGGGGGCAGCGGAGGCAAGGAGAGGGCACTGTGATGCCAGGGCTGCAGTGATGTGATGCGTGGTTTTGCTAGTCCCTGGAAGGAAGAAGTGGGTGTTGTGAAGAGTGGGTGCGAATGAGGAGGGGGACAGGACAAAGGTTGCCCCAACTGCATGATTTTGGCATTTCCTAATTTTTGCAGCAATGCAGTCTGTGATGTCACGTTAGGGCCAGTTCCCCAAGGACAGCAAGAGATGTTCATACAGATGTTACAGATGAGAAAAGATGCCCATCCCTGCATTGTGCAATTACAGCCATCAGCCTGCCTCTAAAAGAGCAGCTCATAGTAAGCTGCAGCATGGCACTATGATTCTATGAATTTTATGATTCTGTGATTCTATGACTAGAATCATAGAATTCATGAACCTGTCAGCAGGGTTCCGATCAGTTCTCACTTGAGAGCCAACACAACAAAGACCTAAACACAGTGCAGAGAGGAAAGAATTGAGAGATGTTCATTTCCCCAGTGCCAGTTGGACAGGATGCAGTGGAGCACCCTGGAGAGCTGCTGGTGGTGGTACTCAGCTCTGCATCTGGGCATCCATCCCTTGTTGCAGGCAGGCTGCAGAACTCATATCTCCAAAACCCATCCTGGGTGCTGGGAAACCATCTCACAAATACACCCTTTCAAACCATTATGCCGGGAGAGGTTCCTTCTTCCTCCTGACTCTGAGCAGATTCTTGTGAGTCACTTCCCTCCAGGCTTGTCCCTTTGTCAGGAGATTTCTTTACCGCCACTGGAATGCACTAAAGGACACTTACCAGTGTGCTGTAGACCATTAGCCACTATAATTACCACTGAGCAATGTCCTGCAGTGAACTGGGAGAAGCCCGTGCCCTGATCTTTGCCTGCTTTATTGTACAGTCCCCTTTTGCCTGGGAAGCTGCTTTCCAATGAGCCTGGCTGGCTGCTCATCTGAATTAATGAGGTTCTGCTGCACTTAACTGAGAGTGGTCTGTAAATTGGGGGTTTCAGGGAGGAAATGCAAGAGCCCAAGGGAGCCAAGCAAAGGGAAATATTTATAATGCAGCATGTTAATTATAAATGAGCAGTTTAGCCAATTTTGTTGTTCAGCCTTCCCCTTTGCCCCTGGAGACCTTTATTTTTTTGCTCCACTGCTTCTTTTCAGCCCTAAGTGAGCAGCAAGTCCAGACCCCTTCCTGCTTCACAGGTGTTCACACCATGCTGGAAGGTCCATTCCACAGCATGGATCTCTTTCCCTGCTCAAATCTCCTGGCTGGGTGCATCTGGACACCTCTTGATGCTGTGCTGTGCTGTGCTGGGGACCTTGCAACCCTTCCCAGTTGTTGTCACTGCTGGAATCACATTATAAGGAATGCTCCTTATAAGAAGATGTTGATGGTACACTGGGGTGATGGCAGGACCTCCAGTGACATAGAGTCATAGAATCATAGAATAGTTATGGTTGGAAAGGACCTTAAGATCATCCAGTTCCAACCCCCCTGCTATGGGCAGAGGCACCTCCCACTAAACCATGTCACCCAAGGCTATGTCCAGCCCGGCCTTGAACACCGCCAGTGATGGAGCATTCATAACTTCCCTGGGCAACCCATTCCAGTGCCTCACCACCCTTACAGTAAAGAATTTCTTCCTCAT